>JAUJPO010043021.1:0-32620 GCA_032270745.1 Tiaropsis multicirrata
TCTAAAATCTGATTGCCATTCATTCCATCCAGCCAAAGCCCAAAACGTGCGCCAAAGTCAGAAAAACATAATTTGCGTCCAGAACTGTGTCAACAATAATTTGGTCAAAAAGAACTGTATTTTCATATAATTGATCAAATTCCAAAGACCATTTGTCATAATTTTGCAAGTGCAATAGGAGATGTGATCAAAGCCAAACACTACGTCCAAGTCCAAAAATACACGATTGTATCCAATCTTTATCAAATTTAGACAGGAGCTGTACTTTTGTGTACTTTATCAAATTCCGATAACATTATAACATGATCAATCCTAGATAAACAGGGAAAATATGATTGCAAAAAGCAGCAATAAAATCAGAAAATTCAACTAGGTTAAAAACAACAAAAACTTGAGCAAATAGCCAAACCTTCAAAAAATGTAAAATAGAATCGCCTTGATGAAAATCATGTTTTTGATGTGCCAAGTTTCATTTAAAAAAAGATATGACAGAAATTCAAGCTTGCAACAGATTTACACTGGAAACACTTTATCGCTTGAGCCACCATCTAGGAATTCACCATCTAGCCTAGCCGCCATCTTGAAACACCACATTTATGATCTGTAAAAACAACACACGCTAAAAGTACGCTAAAAGTTAACCCGATCGGAAGAAAGTTGAGAGATCAAAGTGATATCGGGAAAAACTTTTTTGGAATCTTAACGCCGTCCCCCCACAACACCTATTTTAATGCTCACCTGCGGCTAGAGCAATTAATATCTTAATATAAAGACGTCTGTGTCTGTCTGCGGGGAAGTAGATATTAACGATATAAGATACATGAAAATATTGGAATATATTTGAATATTTTCTGGTTATCCTTCAAAATCCTAGCGACTCCTATCTTATTAGTTCAAGTCTGAATTCCTTTTTTTTTATCCCAGCAAATTCAATGTTGTTTTGACGCGTCAAATGTTACTGGGATTAGACGCGCAGTTAATCTCTTTTGCCCATGGGCACCGGCTTGGGATTGAAAGTGAGGGGGGGGGAGTCCAAATTGAAAATTTAAAAATATTGTTGGCCACCATCAAAAAAGAAAGTGAGCCATAGCAAAATCAACGAAGGGGTGATAAATTGGTGTTATTTTTATAATTCACTATGTAGGAATGTCAAGCATTTCTGGTTTTGACTTTCAATGGGGTGGTGTTAAATCTAGACGTCAATTCTTCATCACTATGTTTAACAAACATTAACTTAAAAAACATTCTTTTAAACCATTTATGTTTTCCTAAAAGATGTTGATGTTTTGAAAAACAAATATTTCCTTTAATCAATATGGCCTGATTCTCACAACTGACAAATAAATAAATCATCACAGCCATTTATTCTCAAATCCTTTTATAAGCTGTTGTGACCATTGTATGGTGACCTTAAATAAGGAGGCCAAAATACCGAAAATTTGAGCTAATTAAATAAAAAATTAAATTAAAATTCAAAAATCACATCGTTCAAAAGATTATGTAATATGTATGCCACACTTTCCCAGGGCTTATTTACAGCTTTCAAAAATACTTTATTCTGGAGACGAGCAAAATTTTCCAAACTTTTATAAGCTGACCTGAATTATTTTCGCCCCAGTCCAGTTTGTTGACAATGCACGAAACAAATATCAAGAAACTTTACATAACGCTACCAAGTAGATACAGGACGTTGTTCAAACATTCTTTCGACGTCAAAATAATGTTCTGACGTTGAAACAACAGGGCCGGTGGAACCATTTTGGAAGTGGAGAGGCTGAATGATATAGTATACGATACAACGTTGTTTTTTTGGACGTCAAATGGGAAACAGACGAATATTTATGGATGACATGGGCCGTAGTGGTGTGTAGTCGTTCTCGACTTTCGTCCAGGAGGCCTAGTTCGATTCCCACTGTGGTACAGGAGTGTGGGTAGATATGCCAGACATTGTGATACGTGGTGGCACTCATGATGTTCGAGAGCAACATTATCTCCTGCGTAGTTCGGGTGCCACTATGCTTCCTACTTGAAAAAGAGGAATTCCTACTTCGAAAAGAGTAGAACCAATTCCCCATGGCATATTTATATTTTTAGATGACACATTCACCAAAACATTGAAGCGATCAAAGTCTTCAGGTTACGTCATTCGTTTCAACATTTTTAATATATGGATGAAAAAATCGAAGCTTACAAAGTTAATGAATTATTCATTTTTTGCCCCTTTTTACATTTGAATGATCCCTCTATAAAAAAAGGAGTACGCTCAATTAAACAAAAATAAAATGTAAAGACTAAAGAGAATAAAGTATGTCTGTAAAAGTCGCGCGCATATCTTTTACCGTGGTTCGTTATAGAGGTCTTAAGCAGCTTAACTGTGTAATATATAGGAGAAGTGATTGATTGATAAACGGGTAATGAAATCAATGTGTTCATCTATCTGATGAAAATTATAATTTACTAAAAAAAAAAGGACATGATAATTAGACCAGATTATAAAAATTGTGCAGAGATCAAGAAACAACGTTGATTGTTTGTCAAAAACAATGGGGATATGAATTTATTCGTAAAGAAAATCAGATTTTTTTATTTAATCAAAAAACACACACACGGCGTTAGGCAAAGAAAAACAAACTAAATTTTTTCGTCTAAGTTCAGTTGGTTGCTGGTTGGCAACTAATAGTTGTGGACAACCTGGAGACAGTAAACATCTTTTCAACGAAAAACTTGTTCATTTTGCTGCAATTCTTTTACTATAGCGTTTATTTGGAAAGTGACTGAAAGTGATCAAATCACAGACCAGATACTATCAACAGATTATCTAATTGCACAAATTTTCAGCTGGGTTGTTGAAGCGTCTAAAGATGACTGCACACGAGGATGGTAAACTTATGATGGAGGAAGGAGAACAATATTCAGGTAAGACTTACGACTGAATTTGCTTTCTAATTCGTACTCTGTGCAGTGAATATCTTATTTTGCTTGAGACTCGGATGTTCTTAAATTTGTTCTTAAAAATTTTTTCAAATTTTCCACCCCACACCCACCACCCCACACCACTCTTAAATACCCCCTTTTTTGACCCTGATTGTATAAAGTTTTTCTAATCATGTTAGCAAGGATGGAAAGAATACACGTCTTTACACCTTGATATTTATAGCTGTATGTTGTGAGTTCAAAGTTTAACAGATTAAAGTACCACCATTAATCTTAAATTTCAGTTGCTATAGTGACGATCTTTGGCATTTAAGTAAGTATAATTATCGCATAGCTTGAAACGTGTTTTTATCAAGATTGATTTATCGAGGCTTACCTCAGCGATAAAGATGATCAGATGTATTTAGAGGACTACTTAGAGTGAAGTGTTTAAGTGTTTTAACATATGCACCAGATGATCCAATGTTAATGGGTCAAAAAGCAACCGTTGTGAGCAAAAATATCTCAGAAAAAAGGTTGAAAATCATGAACAAAACAAGACACTGAATAATTTTACACTATGTAGCATCTCAATAAGTAATAGGCGAAGTTAAAAGGCTGCAATCCATGGTCAAAAAGTTGTATAGCAGAAAATCTGCAAATAAAACACACTATAACCTCCACTCTATGCTTTAAAAAGTGGTCTGTTGGCATCTGATAGGATGTGGTGGTGGCGAGACAAAGTGATAAAGAGGCCGTTTAAAAAGATTAGAAAAAATATTAATTTTACAGACCCGATTTGGTTTAATAGGATTTTAATGAGATTGCATTTTGATTAGACTATTTTAATAGTCTATGTGTGATTAAAGGATAGAGCCAGCGTCAGCGCCGATTAACAAAAAACGAATACCTAGTCTAGGCTAACCACTGATATTTACTTTAATCAACCAGATCAGGCTACTTCCCCACTATTTTGATTTTGTGTCAATTGTTCATGGTGTGAAGAGGGGTGCTACCCCCTGCCCCTAGAAATAATTTTTTTTCTAGCTTCCAGACAATACCTACCCTACTCCCTACCCCCCCGTTTATTTATTTTAACCATTTTCAATCAAGATGTAAATCAGGCTTTATGCTTCAAAAATCGAATTGTCGAATTAGTTTGAAAGAACGTTTTCAAAAGAATTAGTTTGAAAGAATGTCTTAGTAGGCAACAACATATTGTGCAAAAAAATAATCATAGTGTAGACCATTTTACGTATTTTCGAAATTTATATAGTCCATTCGCTAAACTCTAGATGTTTCTTTTAACTGTTTTCGGACCCCCGTTTATTCAGACCCCCCCCCCCCCCCGTTTCTTATATCATACAGAAATTTCGGACCCCCCTTTTATTAGGACCCCCCCTATTATTCGAATCCTTAGAGTATCATTTGGATTTTGTTATGTGGTTTTAAACTTTGATACTGTACATGACAGTAAAGTTTTATTGCATTTCTTTTTTCAAAATTTTTACATCTTTCACATTTCTTTTGGACCAAGCAGAAGTATGATTCTTTCTTCAACATTTAAAATGTTTGACCAATAATATCTGGTAATATATCATAAAATACAAATGCAAACTTTCTAACTGTCCTGTTGTATTTCTTTTGTAGAGCAACGGACGCGTGGTTGCAGAGAAGTTAGTAAGATCGGTTGAAGATAAACTTAGATCACGAGTAAGTAAATAATGTTGTATTTAAGAAGAAAACTTATTTTAAGGGGTTGATTTCCTTTTACCCTCTTTGCTACTTAAGTCAAAATATTTCATCATTACGATTGTATCAGAGACAAAAGTCAAGAGCAGAATTGAGAATCCAACACAACCAACTGAATCTTCAAAATACCATTTTTTTAACATGTATAACATCAAACACTTCAGTTAAAGTTGTATCAGAGACGAAAATCAAGATATGGCCGTAGCGGAATTTAGATTCCAACACGGCCGAATCTTCAAAATACCATTTTCTAATATACTTTGAGCAATGTACTTTTTAACTTTTAGTTTTTCGATTAATTACAAAATATATCTTTATATATCCTAAAGCTTAAATTGTTGTAAATTGTTAACAGTTAATAAAATGTTGTATTCATTCAAAACTCATAGGTTCATTCATTCATTGTAAATTTAATGGATTAACGAGCCAATTTAATCTACTATTAGTTTATCTCAAAGAAGTGAAACTGATTTGAGGCATTTTACTTATTGTGAATCATTTTCTTCTTCTTCTTCTTCTTCCAGGATACTTTGATTGAAAAATTACGCTTAAAGAATTCAACATTGAAGGTTTTGAAGAAAAAACTACAACTTCAACTGAAACAAGTTAGTAATGTGTGTTTTATTGAAGCGCAGGTTTCTTCTCCTTTTAGAAAAGAAATATATTTTGCGCACTATCCCACAACATGCATAAGGTCTAATTGATTTTGTTACCAAAGAAGTTTTCTTTGAAAGCCTAACTTTTTGCAAAAGATGACTGAAATACCTATTTCAAAGGAAAAGTAATGTAAAAGTTCTAAGGAGTTAATTCATTTTTAATTCTAAGTTCATTCGTTCCTTCATTTTTGTTCCTTCATTCCGCCATTCGTTCGTTTTTGCTTTTCCATTCATTCATTTCTTCCTTCAGAAAGAAGAGATGGGCGAAGTCTTGCACGAGGTGGATTTCAACCAATTAAAGATTGAAAATAGCCAATATCTTGAAAAGATTGACGAACGTAACCAGGATCTGCTTCGATTGAAACTGAATGCAACCAACGTCCTCCAAATACTGAACACCTATAAAGTATGTCAATTAATTTCAAAATGGAAGTTAAAGACATGTCATTATACGGTGATATATTGAGGCCATGCTGAACCAAGCAGAATTAAAAAAATATATATATTTTTAAATTTTGAAACAGACATAAAAGAAAAAACGTATATTTACATTTTGCTTATTCAGCTCTTGGTGAGATATATCTACAATTGCTTTAAAGAATTCATAGATTCAAAGAAAACAGTGTTGAATCTTTTCCTATGTTTCGAATTTCACAACAGAACGTTAATTTTTGATCCAGTTAGATATTTTTCTTTGTTTATTGTCATTTTTTGCCCAATTTCTCCCAAAATCAAAGTAATCAATAGAAGTGAAGTCTGAAATTATCTTTCAATAAGATTTCATCATGTTTTTTTTAGAAAAAGCTTTCTTCGTTAACAATGGAATCAGATCGATTGAAATCCGAAATTACTCAAAGGAAAGATCTTTTTACCAAAATCGAATCTGAAATGAATCTGGTAGAACAGGTATTTTTTATTGTCCGTCTTCGTTTTCGTTTTTCTTTTGGTTCATCCTACCCTAACAGGCGTTTGTTTCAACGTCCAAATAATGTTCTGACGTGTTAAAACAACGTTCCGTGCCTACTTGGATCTTTTCCGATGTTTTTCGTTGTCTTTCTACTACCGCAGTGCGTTCTTTTTGTTTCTTCATTTCTCAATGGTTTTTTTAGTTCCAATTTATTTAGTATATAAAAGCTGCTGGCCCAAAAAATTACCTTTTGAGTTGTGTCATCCGTGAAAAATTATTTTCCACCTGGCGGCATGAAATTCAAATTTTCTTCATTTTTTGTCAGGAAAAAAGTTCAGCAGAAGAAGTAAATCGAAAATGTAAACAACAATTACAAGATTTCAAAGTGCCAGAGGTATATTTTGTCTTTAGTGACCCGGTGGAAATTCCGTTGTCCGGTGACAGAAGATGAAACCTAAAATCCAGTGGAGATTTTTTTTCACTGACCAAATTCTATTGTTAAATACTTTAAGGGCGGAAATTTAACCAGAAATTCGCCAGTTATAATAATATATTACTCACAAATTACTTTAAACCTACAAAGACAGACTTAATGAGCGGAATTCAGCTAAAAATCTAAAAACGGAAACGTTTAAATGTTTTTCATTGAATGAAATTCATTGTCATTCGCGAAAGTTTTATCTGTTGAATTTGTTCCAAAAGTAGAATTCGCGACTGCCCTTCAATAGCTAATGTGTGACATCTTTTATTCGTTAACATTTCAATGAGGATATCAAATAACTATGTTTTTCAATTTGAGGATAGACCCTTTTCCAGTAGGGACGAAATCCTTAACTAATATTTCAGCCGGAAAGGTGTGTTTAAATGCAACAAACGATATCAAACTTAAAAATTGTCAATGTCTACTGCGTCTACCGCGTCTACCAAGCTTAAATTTCCTCGTGGAAGTTCGTCCAATTTGGCATTTCCTTGAATCGAATTTTACTAACTAGTCGAGGATTGTAAATACAAGAATTTTAGACCGGTTGAGGAAACTACAATGACTTTAAAAAAACGAAACACATTTTCAATTGCTTACATAAAATGCCTACTAGTACTTTTTCAAAATATTTTTAAATTTTCAGGTAATGGAATATGTTAGCGAAAAAGCAGAGTTGTATGAACTACGGAAAGCAGTAAGCGTAACCGTTTTATGAAGCTTTATTGAGGCCCCCAGTGGTTTGTGTCCTTTTTCGTTGTTTGAATGCGTGAATCTTGGAAATTTTTGCGTGAATGCGTGAAATTAGGTTGCTTGCGTGATGTGTAAATTGCGAAATTATGATGTGTGGATGGATTTTCCCCGATTTTCGAAAATCGGGATTTCGTGAATTTCCAAAAAAAAATTGCGTGAATGCGTGAATTAAATCGTACGTTATTATGAAGGCTTTAAATTAACTACCTTATCGGACAAAAAAATGTCGGACAAAAGTGACGAAATTTTTTGGAGGTTTTTTGTCCGACGAATAATTTAGTCCGACGAAAAAAAAATTGTGTTTTTTTGGACAAAAGTGACGAAAATTATGTCCGACGAATGATTTAGTTCGACGAAAATTAGTCCGATAAGGTATTACAATTGACGACAAGTTACTTTAAAGATATTTAGATTGTGTTCCTTTAATCTTTTCAGGTATCAAGTTGGGAACGTAAGGTTGAAATTACATCGGTAAGTTCTCCTTACATTTTGAAATTGTTGTAATAATGAAAGTCCATGTTTTCATTTTCGTTGTTGTTGCTTTTTATGTCTCCATAACTAAAATGGCTAGTGAAAGTCCATATATTTCAATTAGCAAATGGTCTATGTAATTGCATGGTAATGGATCACTTGGAAATAAATTAAAAATGGACTTAGGCCCCTTTGAGCAGCTCAAAGATTGGTAGATCAAAAATACGAAGGAAGGGATTCCATTTGATGGTAATGATTTATGATACAGTTTTAACTTGAATTCCAAGGGGGTTTGAACACATGAGTTTTCGAATTATAGGAGTTTGATTAAGTTTGATTAAATCGGACAGGACCGTAGATTTTGTTCGAATTGTATGAGTTTTCGAATTATAGGAGTTCAAATTACATGAGTTAACAAGAATTGTATTCATTTAGATGGCATTAAAGACACATTTAAACACTTGGAAGAAACTGAAAGGGCGTGACCATCAATATCTTGTTGGTGATCCTATAATGAGTGCTTCACCTATCACCAGCTAAGTGGAAAGTTACTATTTTGTTATATCTGTCCTTTCTTTATCGAAAAATACCCTAATTCATTATTGATGGTTGAGTGAAATTATACCCAATCAAGTCGAAGCTGTTTATAAAAATGACAATTTGGTTGCGCTGTAAATGTTGTAGGTCTGTGTTTTTTTTACTTTGCATATATGAGCAAATTTGTACTGACTGACTGCTGCACGTAAAGTTTTTTTTTTTAATTGTTCATAAATATAAAATTGCACTCATTTCTAACTAAAAAAAATTATGTAAAAATTGAATAAGAAAAAATCGAGCGAAAAAAATTCGATCAGAAAATTCTACTGCTTTGTTGCACGTTCTAAAAGAAAGCCATTGTTTTGATAGCCATTGTTTTGATCTTTTGAACATTGACGCTATCTAGCCTTTCCTTCCTAAATTTTTGTTCGATAGCCTGTAGAAAATAATGTTTTTTTATCATCTTGAAATCTGATTTGGTCGACTTCTACTTAAAAGAATGCAAAATTCAGAACATAAATGGAAGTCATCCCTCGCTTTATTTTTATTTCGAATACTAAATGAAAATATTAAATTTAGATATTACTTGATATTATACCTTAACAACTGCTTGACCGCGGTTGCTAAAGGTGTTTTCAAGGGCATCTTTATTAAAAAAGTTAGAGAAAGAGACGTTATTACAGGCCCTTGCAAGCTTTTTTTCAACACTTTACACTGGAGATGACCTCTTTGCGTCATTTGGCGTCTCCTAATGTTCGAGTGGATCAAAGAAACGTTTTAAGTGCTTCTATCTTTAACCAGATTAAGTTTTTTTAAAGACACGCAAAGGTATTGTAAAAGGAGTACTTTATCGGACAAAATGTTTTAGTCGAGCAAAGTTTTAGTCGGACAAAATTTTGGTCGTAACTTCCATATTTTTATACAATAAGTATACTAATTTCCATCATTAATCGGAAAAGCCTAGGTGTTGACTATCATTTTTAGAACTTTAAAATGACAAAGTGAACCGCCAGATTTCTTTCGTGTAAAATGGCGGTCGCTATTCTTAACACTTGGTCATTGATTGTGTGTGCATAAAAATGTTTTGTTCTTAATAACACTGAGTTAATCTGTTCTCAAATTGATATCACTCTAGAATGACCGTACATACAAACAAACAGACACACGCATCACACGAAGCTATTTGCGTATGTTTGTCTTTTATCTACAGAACATTTTTTCTATTAGAACAAAAAAAACATGGTGTGCTTACGGGAAAAAAATGATTGAATTTGAAATCGTAATAATACCAAGAATTTTTGTCTAATTTTTCGCTGTTTTACAAAAAAATTGAGATTCTGCTAATTTTAATTTATTGGAGTTTATTTGGCCAAATAGAATTCCTTCGCATAAAAGTCTGAATGAATTCTGTTGAGAGTTTGTTTCTTAGTGCATCTTTCTACCAGTTTTATTTTCGTTTTGATTCTGGTAGAGGAGCAGGAGGACAAAAGAAAGCCAATTGACGTCACTATTAGTAAAAAGGTGACAGGCCTACTTGAGAGTCTGGTTTTCCGGACAAATTTATCTCCATTGTGAACGAAAAGTATTTTGTTTTGATGTTTTTTTATAAAGGTATTGCGATATCTTCGTCATTAGGACTTGTGTGTCATTATTTTTTTCCGATTCTATATTTATTATACGAGGTATAAATTGTTCAATCGAATTTTATGCATTTTAGGCAGATGATATTTAATTGCCCCCTCTCAAATAATACGTCTAATTTTTTTTAAAGCAATTTTATGTGTAGGGTCCGAATTTACTTCCATTCTCACTAATTGGTTATTATGGGACCCGGACCGTCACCTGAGGTAATTAGCAACGCGAGAGATGACCTCTCTACGGTGTAGTCGATTTGGGTGATCTTCAATGATGATATCTTTGATATTTTATTACGATTATCATAAGTATCATTTTGGGTATTATCGATTTTGGGAATCTCAATTTAGATTTGAATAAGAAATTTTAAAACAAAAAACGCTTAGCCTTAAATTCAATAAGTATCGAAGTTTTGATAAAAACTAAAAAGCTTTTTGGCATTCATATTTTTTTTAAATTCACTTTTCTTACTATTGGAATAGCCGCCTTGTTGAAAGGGCGGCCGACTGTAGGTTTCATTCAAAATAATTTTCGTACAGGAAGAATCAGAAATTTTTTGCGGTATTTTCTTTGCTGCGGTGCCCCAGACCTCAATTTTCCAGTACCGCGATGGCTGTCTTTTAGCTTAAAGCTTTTTGTACGTCACAATTTTAATTATTATTTCCTGATACTTTTTGCCTTTCAACTGATTTAGGCACATTTCAATTCTTTGTTTTTGGTTTAAACAAATCGATGTTTACAGGGGGGGAGGAGTACTTTAAATGAAGTATCAAAACAAAAAAGTCCTAACTCTTAAGATTATCTTTTCATTATGAAACAAAACAATATAATACGTTCTTAAAAATGCGAAATCAAACATCCCACAATTATGAGGCACATTAGTATTCAAAACAAACCAAAATTAGCCCCGCGTCAGTCAAAACAACAAAAAGTAAAAAAGTTTCTATATTTTTGAAAAGATAATAAATAAGTTTTGGTTTATTTTGCTCTTCAAGTTTTGTTTCTCCTCACAACAGTTTTATGACCCATATTTCACCATTGTTTGGTAACTATTTCGGATAACGTAGATAAGCTAAAATAATATTTGTACTTTGGGAGTACTAGTTCCTTGTTTAGAGAGATATAGTATAATCTTGTGTTGTCGAGGCAATCCTTTTTTTAGGATATTATTTACTAATGAATGACTGGAAAAACTTTATAATAATGACGTGTCTTGCTTAAGATTTTTGCATTTTTCAATTTTGTTGTTTTTAATATTGCCAAGAAAGTAATATAATCCGAAATTATGAAGAAATTTTATTTTCATGACTAGTATATTAAGAACCCATAATACCATGCATATGTAATTAATCAAATATTTCCTTACACACATATTCACAACGAGTGCAACCCTCTGTGCAACAACCCTGATAGCGTGAAAGAATTTTATTTATTTTTAGTGCTAATCAATAAAATTTTGTAATAATTTTCAAATGGTCTTTACTCAAAGCATTGTTACACAATGGTATAAGAATTCATAATAAGCGGTCATAATGTCCACTTCAGTGGCGGATACAGAAGGTCCTCAAAAACTTTGATGGAGAGTGGTGCTTTTGCTCATATTTCTTATATGGAAGTCAACACTCTCCGTCAATAATTTTGAGCATCTTCTGCATCCGCCTCTGCACTTAGTGTCTTATTACAATGATCGACTCTTAAAGAAGGGCTTAACCATAGACTTTAAGTGTAAAGTTGGAGACCAATTTCATTTATCACAACAAAGCACTCACCATCTTGACCATAAATAACATCATTGTTGTATTGCCATAACTCATAATTCAGTGGGCGAGGGATTTCCATTTAAGCGCCAAAACTGCTTATCAAATGAAAAACAATACCCGCGTCTTATTTATTTTCGATATGCTGTTTACCTGATTTCCAAAGTGTGTATTGTCATATTGAAAACATTTTTCCAAAAATATGGATTAGAGACTGGGCCGAGTTTGTTAAAAGATTTTACCTCTAAAATTTACACTTTCCTCATAATATATCAGTATACTTGATCAAACATTGAAACTTCTTTAGTGGGACAGCCCGGTACTTATTGTTTTAATTTTTTACCCCCAGGTGACGATCTGGGTCACATGATAACCAATCCTTATGAGGTGAATTCGGACCCTAAACTCAAAAGGCTTCAAACAGTTCTACTTTACGTAAATAATATAAAAAGGTTAAATTTACTGCATTTTAATTTTGGCGCAATTTATTTATGAAGTGAATCTAAAAATAGTTTTTATCGAATTTGAAGTGGTTTTTATGGGTTGGCATTCGGTCCTCCCTTTCCTTTCCTTTAGCTTGTATCCTGTTATCAAAAATTGTCGGCATGGTACAGGATGTTTTGATAATAAAAACTTCTCTCTCTCTATAAGAGGTGTCCCTCTTGATCATTTTTCTTTCAACTAGGAAAACTAGCGGATGATGCCTTCGTCATTTTGTTCCTTTTTCAAGGCCTTGCGGAAAGCCTTGTATAATTATTTTTTCTCTAATTTTTCATTTTTCTACCACTACTTGGTCTATTGTCTATTTGCTAATTCAGTTATTCCAACTTATTCTCGATCCTACATCACGTCATCAATACGATCTTGTATTTTGATTCTATACTATCCACATTTAGAACTCGCCAGAATGAGTTATGTATGCGAAGCCGAAGGAAGAAAAAAGGGAATTTGCCCAACTGGGGGTGAGGTCATTACGGAAGCAATGATGATCGTGAAAAATCTGGAGCAATAATATTTGGATAACTTAGAGATGTTTTGATAAAGAAATTTTTCTTTTCATTCGATTTAATATTTCTGATCATCCATATCAGAGGCGGATACAAGAACTACTCAAAACTTTTGACGGAGAGTGTTGACTTCCAAATAAGGAATATATGACAAAAGCAAACCTGCCGACACTTTTAGAAAGAAGCCTTTAGAATACTGGTAATTGTAGGCCCGTATACTAGTGTTTTTGAGTTCTTCAAAATAAATTTTTCTAACTTAGTAGTTTTTGGTTTTTTTAAAAGCTCTGAAAACTTTTCGACTTTCAATGGTCCCTCGAATTAAAAAAAGTTTATTTTTTAGTACAGAATTAGAAGAACCCAAGCAGGCGTGTTGATGGGACGTTGTTTTGACGTCCAAACATCGTTGTTTCCAACATCAGAGCGTTATTTAGACGTTGAAACAATGTTGAAGAAACGTTGTGTGACTGCTGGGGGACAGCTCAACCTTTGCTGATCGTACCCTTTGTCTTTATAGTCAGTGAATCTTAATAATGCCAACTAATGTTTTCATATCATTCATCTGCCAAATTGAGACCATGTCGTTCTTTAGTACAAAAGTCTCTAAAAATTGCTTGAATAAAAGAGGCTAATTTTTGTCTCGATGTTTCGTTCTCCAAACTCGTTTAAGAGACTTTACTACGGAAAACTTTAATGGGCTCAATTTGGCAGCTCCACAACCTCTTTTTTAAGCCGGTTGATAATTAGTCTATTGAAAAACAACAAAAAAATCAAATGAAAATATATCGATTTCAATGAAATGACATTCAAAAGAGAACTTAAATGTTATCATTGTAAATAAGAGAAGTAAAATCATTTTGCTCTGCAGGTCTCTATGCTGCGAATGATGATGTGTACTGCGGGGAGTTTATTACTATAGCCAACCTTTTAAACTGTGAAAAGGCACTTCCTTTCCTACCATTTTTGAAGTGTTGTAAGGCAGCCAATTATTGTTTTTTCTTCTTAAGTTAAAAACTTTTTCTACTGGTGTATTTTTTAGATCATGTAAAAACTTTTTATTTTAGGCCAAACCTAAAGATTTTCGTTTCCGCGTTACCGGATGACGAAAGAAAATACACATGCGGGAGGCCGGAAAAAAAATTATATCTTTTCTTGGGTGTGATGGTGTGTTTTAAGTACAAAAACTGTAATTATTTTTGTTAAAATATTTGTTTGTTTGTTTGCTTTTTACAAATTTCAGGAATTTTCATACCCATTCTAAAGTTCATTAATCTTTTTGCAGCAAGGTGACCTAAAAAAAAGTTTACCACCCGGCCGGTAACCCGGCTTTTTAGGGTTGGCCTTAGAACGATATTCAAAGTTGCCACATCAATATTCCTTTTTTAAGAAGTTTCTAAAATTCAATACTTTTCAATATCATTACCCCAACAAGCAAGGAACGTTGTTTTAACGTCCAAAAAACTTTGTTTCAACGTCTCTACATTCTTTGGACGTCACGTGACTACTGGGATGGCAATTTAATTAATAGTAATTAATCGCTTTAAAGCGAAGATAGAGAACCTCGTCTTTTTTTCAGATGTTGAACGAAACTTTGATTAAGACGACCGGGTCAATCAAATCATGATCAAATCGGGAATTCAAAGTGAGTGGTTGCACTATCATGCTAGAGACGACAAACGAGACTTTTGCAGCCTATGCTCTAGATACCGCATATTTCTACAGGCTAGTCCGGGAAACAGGCTAAACTAAGGCTACACGTTTATTCTAGAACGGAAATCTACCTGTGCTACACGGGCTAGCCTATAGAAATGTGCATAGGCTGCAAAAGTCTCATTCGTCGTCGTGGTTTATATAGATAGGATACTTGACCTCGCCATTATTTCTTCACCATCAGTATATAAAAAGTAGAGATGATTGCATGCGTATTCAGGATTCTTTAGGCCATGCATTCAAAGCTAAAATGCATACACACTTTTTATAAGAACCATGAAATTTGAGTTTTCAAATTGTTTTTATTTCGTTTTTGAAAAAAATTTTGAACCTCAGAACTGTTCTTAAACGGTTCTTAATTTTTGCCCATTTTGAGACTCGTTGTTCTTATAAAATTGTTCTTTAAAAAAGAAAAGAATGTAATTATCACACATTTGTAAAAGAAATCTTTGAAACGCCCCAGTCAGGAACATGATTTCTTTCAATTAAAAAGTAAGGCCAAAAAAATCTAAGCCCGTAGGCACGAGACATTGTTTTGACGTTGAAACAATGTTGAAATACCGTTGTGTGTCTGCTGGGAAGTTTAATTTATCAAGTTTCAATATGGCGGATGTCAAAACCAAACGAACGAAATTGAAAATGTTTTGATTTGTAAGTTCAACCCACTGGTGTAGTGGTAGTGGTGGTAAAATTGCACAAAATGGTAATGAAAATATTGATAAAATAAATATATCAACCAATTCTATTACGATGTGCTAAGTAGTGCGGTTGTTGTTTTTCTGCAAGCAATCTGTTTTGAAAAGGACTCACAATAATAATATTGGCTATATTCGCATCGCATCTTTTATTTACGGAGAAAACATACTACATCGTTTTTAATACGGTAATGGTAAATAGACCTGCCCCCTTTTTTTTAATAATGCAGCGAGATTATACAAGGATATTCTTTTTGGTCAAGTTTCAAATTTCATTTTATTATTTTCGAAAATGAAATTAAAATTATAAACCTTTTTAAATTTATTTTTAGTATTGGCCTCGATCATCCTGTTTCATTTTGACAATATTGATTATTTCAGCTTTTTCACTAGTTTGAGATTTGAAATGCTTTATTTTCACAATTCATACAATAATTTCAATAATTTTTTTTTGGTCGGAGGAATCTTAGAAATGGAGTTTTTGTCGAAATTAGATAAAATGTTTTTAAAAATCAGAAAAGATTTCTTTGCTAGATTTTGAGAATGTTTAAATCATTCATCATCCCGTGTGACAGAACAGAAAGCACTGTCATTTTTTTCAACTGGGAATATCTGACCTTATCACTTCTTCGCTCAGCAGGGGGTTATTTTCTTTCTAAATAAATCTCTTATTATAGTAAAAAAGGTTTACAATCAATTGATTTTATTGGAACAATATGACCAGAACAAGCTTTCGGATGTTCTTAACTTCTGATATCAAGCCTTGTATAATATGTTCTTAATATGTTCTCAATTTTATTGAAAAAGAACCAGTTTTCTTATATTCTTAAGAAATGTTTAGCATGTTCTTAACTTCGTGTATTGTGCAGGTTTCTCCTGTGATTCAGGAGCTACGAAAGGTTCAAAACTTATGAAGTTACAAAATGATAAAATTGTCAAACCATCGTAGTTGGTACATTTGCAATTACCAAAATTAAAGATCTTTCCAAACTGTATAACTTCACAAATTAAAAAAAAGAAATCTGAAAACATTTCCTTTTTGCGAAAGAAAACCCGGACAATTACATACTTTTGGCCCAAAAGTTCAAATTTAACTATTCTGCGCTAAAAAGTTTGCAATTGATGTTAAGATGTAATGAGGCAACCTATTTTTTATTTAATGTCTTGAGAACATGACAATGCAAAAGTTTTCCCAAAACTCTCCGGCTAAGGAGACTTGTAGCTCTTAAAAGCTGACTATGTCTGGGTTTTTTTTCGTAAATTTTTGTATCTAAAGTTTTTTCTCTCCGTTTCTCAAAAATGACCCAAATTAGGCTGATTAGATGTTGAATTTCATAAACTCTCTGAAAATATATACTTTAAATATCGAAATGTTACGTCATCGTGAGTTATCGATGAAAAAGATCAAAAGCTTCAAAAGTCTATTCTGAAGGTGATGACATACCTTTAAATGCAACCAATTCAAGCAGTAAAAACAAAAAGCTAAAAGACACATTTAAAACGCTATTATACTTCTTGTATTGAAATAAATTTTGGAAATCTTGAATAAAAAAGGCGAAAAACTGTACGTATTTATAATTTCGGATTGGTTTATTTAATAGATTTTGTTAGAAAAGTGCACTGTTTTGCCACATGCCATAATTTTCTTGATGATGGATATGTAGCAAAGCTTGAGTCCTGACGAGACAAATAATTCAAGGCTTTTTAGGTTTGCGCAGTTTCAAAGCTAAGATAAAATTCAAAAAGTTAATATATCCAAAACTCTCTCTTTTATTTAGTTGGATATTTTTTTTACCCTTAAAACCACAAACAAGCAATTATAGAAACGGCTTGATACAAAGATTTTGTGACAGTTACTTTATCATTTCCAACCCCCTTTTCATATAGAAATAGAGATTTCAAACCCCCTGGAAAGAGGGTCTTGTGGACACCATTAACACTCCTTCGTAGCTGAAAAATAGTCATATTGCGGTCCAATGTCAACAAAGTTAAGCCTGGATCTAAACGAGGGAGAGACTTGGTAAACTCCTAAGTTGACCATATATGCAACGTACAAGCAGCATTTTCGAGCTATTCAATGGGTATGAAATATGACGTATCATATTTTCCCAAAACTTGTTGTTATTTTTTCACATGAATTTTGTTTAAATGTTGCGTAGATGAAAGGCTAGAATGCCGCATATAAGTCTTTCAGCTTATTAAAAAAAAACAGCTAAAATTTTGTTATTGAATGGAATTCACTTGAAGCAAAATACCAGGTAAAACGTGCAATAAAAATTTCAAAGGGTTTATAGTCCTTACAATTTTTGTGATTCATGATTATCGTTAAATAGTCACGTGGTATTCGTATACCGTAGAGCAGTGGATATTTACCCCCGCCCCCAACAAAAAAAAAAATTCAAATTTTAAAATACTTTTTTGGCACCATTTAACGAAATCGTCATTTGAAAGTTGTCATAAATTGTTGACGTTGTCCATTTTTCCGACAGCTCAATTATGACGTCATATTTTTACGTGAGGCAGAGTGTCTGTCGCCCAATCAAATGTTGATACCGAGGTTGATACAGCATTTATTTTCCTCACCAAAGTGTTTATAATATATGTTTAGGCTTGAAAAATTTCTATTTTCCTTGGTGTTTGATTTTTCGAATGGCTCTCCTGTCGTTATTGATATTAATGACAAACCTATGCTATTTACTCACCGATTTAATTGTTTAAATTTAACCAAATTCCAAGTACTTTAATAGGCTGTATAGACTGAGACTGTATAGGTTTTTAGTAAGGGATTTCATAAGAAAACTCTTATTTGGATTCTAAAAACTCTCACATAAATTCATAAGGTTGTTTTAGCCAAGTTTTAGAATATTTGAACTTAAAAATAATGTCATAAAATTTAACTTATAAAGTCCTTTTTATTAATTGATAGTAACGATATATATTATAATATGCAGTTTGGCATTTCACCTGGAAATTTGGTGTGTCTGAAAAATATATATTACACGTTTTTTTATAAGAACAAACTATATAAGAACATAAGGCTTCGATAGGTCGAAAAATTAAGAACATGTTAAGTACAATTGAAGCCTTCGGAGAATCAAAGGTATGGAAATAAGACCTTTTTTTATTTTTTTTTATTTTGTACACATGAATTAAAAGACTTAATTTTTAAGAAAATTTTAAGACTTGAAACCAAAAAAGCTAAGAAAATTAGAAGACATCTTCGAATTTTAATGTTCTTCTAAAAAAATGTGTATACATACCCTGGTGATGTGCTCTGGTGTAAAATGGGCTTTTCCGGGAAAAATCCGTATTGTGTTGAGGAAGTCATTTTTTAAAACCCCTTGGATTTCGTACCAAAATTCTTGGACCCCCCTGGATTTTCAACATTTAATTTTTTTTCACACCCCTCCCCTTGGATTTACATGTCGAGAATACGATTTTTAGCACCCATGCCCCCTGGATATTCTATTTTCACGCATACCCCACTGCTACTCGTTCATCGCGTACTTAATGATGCTTGGATGCTTGGAATTTCACAGGTTCTGAAATGTTTTTTTTTTGCACGAATCCTGATCCTAATTTTGATTTCCATTCATTAAAATTATTAATTGGCATCAATCAAAAAACAAAATAGGTGACAAAAAGAAAATTTAAACGAGAACAAAAGAAAATGTCACCTCTCTTTACAAAGAAACCGACTTTTAGATAAAACTTTTCTACTTCAAAAAGCGGGCGGCACCAATAAACCGCAATAAGTGTAAGTGGTCGGTAACACTTCAAATTTTCCAAAATAATTCATGATCGGCTTAAGATCGCGAAACGAACGCATTTTTTTGCGCGCTTCGAAAATAAGTTAATTGACGTCATCTTTAACACCAAGACAAAGAAATTAAAAAAAATATATGCGATTTTTTTTTTGCTTCGCGTTTGATTGACAACTAAGGTGTTATTTTAACCACGCGGTCAAAAGCAGCGCGTCACAGCACGTCTTCCACTCACTAGCTAAACGCGAATGAGGAATAATAAAAAAAAACGTCTAAATTTTTCATTCCACCGGTCATCAACTTGTACTGTGACTGACCATCTTTGGGTCTATTTTTCTTTATCTCATTTTTGTTATTTTTCAAGAAGGTTTTTTGCTCGGAGGAAAGAGAAGCGAAGTGAACGGAGTAAAGGACACATGATATTACCACAGAACGATCGCATTACTCAAGACTCAAATAGACAGATTAGAGGTATGTTCCTTGACAGCTCATTTTTCTTATTTCTTTTTTCCTATTCTAAATAACCGCGCACGCATCAACTCGTTTGAGCGCACGCGCGATTTTCTTTTTTATGTCTTGTTGTATTGTCTACGCATCATCAATTGTTTGTTTGTGTATTGTGGCCAACTTGTTGTAGTCCTTTTTTTTGTTTTGTTAAGTAAGACTGCTTGTTTATTGCCGTTTGTATATGTATTAAGATATGACCATAGCACACAAATAAAGGAATTTCAAACCATCTATCAACATATCAATTCGCCATGGCTAAAGAAAACACTGAAAAGGGTATTTTAAATTTCGTTTTCTAGTTTTTTTTGCCTGTTTATTTTGAATAAATAGCCCTCCGCTCCTCCTCTTGGAAGTTTTTTAGTTGTTTTTGTTTGTTTCTCATTATTATTAAGTTTGGATATTGGATAAACTTTAATTCCCTTTTTGTTGCATATTCAATCAAGAATTTTATTTTTCCATTAAATTTACTTTCACTTCAGTGTTTTCTGAGGAAACGAATTTGTTCCTTTTTGTGCTTAATTTTTAAGTTTTTGACTAAAAAAGAATTTAGCCTTTTTAAATATTTTTTCAATAAACTACATAGTATTTCTTGGATTCTAATAACCTACTTGCTCTGAATTGTTTGATTTGATTTATCAACATAATTAAATTTTGAAGTACGTAGTTTGAAGTATAAACGGGACTTAAATACCAAGAAGAGAAGTGCATTTGCTCCCGTGACAAAGAAAGGGGGCATATTTTGACATTTAAAATGTCCTAACATTTTAATAATATCTCAATGTATCAAATTCCTAAGAAATTTGCGCCCTCAATTTTGAGATAGTATTATTATTGCGTTAATTTGTATTACACGCTTCATAGTTTATAATGAAAACAAAATATAATATTAAATCAACAACATGTTATACTCCTTTCAACAAAATGCTTATTACATTAAAGTCCTCCTTGTTTTATTATGCTTGCTTTAAATAAATAAATAAACTGATAAGAGCTCAATAACATAAAATAAATATGAAATGTTATCTTTGAAGTCTGGAAAGTTGACGGGCACTTTTATACGTTATTATCGCTGTCACCAAAACCTGACAAAAAATTTAATATACCCTAATATAACATCAACCCTAAACCCTAAACTTGTAAATTTTTCATCGCAGTTTGTGTTTTCAGGGGTTGTCCAGGTCCCTTTTTGCAAGGCCAATCCTATTGTCTAAGCAATGTTTTTAAACATGATTTTTCGATGTTTTAACACAATCTTATATACCTCAACAAAAATATTATTTTAGTTTTGTGTTTCAATATTACAATGTTTACGTTCAATTGATTTTCTCTAAAACCATCCAATCTTTTGACAATGTAAATAAAGTCAGAAATGAAAGGACACAATTTCGCATCCCAACCCAAATTTTTTTTTAAATAAAGTTTGTCAAACTTTGGTGAAGTTGTGGAAAAAACAAGACCACATTTCTACAAACTTTCTTTAGATGGGGCTTTCGCTTCTTGTCATGTGATTCTCTATCTATCTCTCTCTCGTTTAAAACCTATCGTATTTCGTACTCCCCTCGGAAACAGAGATTTCTCTTGAATCCGTGTGTGTGTGTTCGTTCAAAAAAGAAATTCAAATCTCTGTCTATTTTTTTTTCCTAATGGCTTGTAAATTCCTTTCCTCTATTGCAATGAGTTGTGTGTTTCATGGTAGCTCTGTCTGTTTCGTGTCGTGTCTCTACTGTAAGCTAGTAGGCTCCGTCATCCATTTTTTATAGTGGCTTTTCCTACCGATTTTAACTGCTCGTTATGTTAAAACCGTCGCCTGAGAGACATTTTTTTATTGAAACGGTACGCATGAACTATTTCCTTTTTTCGTGAAAATTGGGGAATTTAACTTTTTCATAAAATCAATCGAGTAAAAAATATGAGGTCGCTTGACGCAACTTGGATACAAGGTTTTGGAGAAAGCTTTTGAGTCTCTTCCTCCGCCCTCTCCTTCTCTACAAAATATTCAAATTGTTTTGCTATATACTTTCTTACGATCGAATTCATGCTGGAAAACTTTTGATCCACTCGAACTGTATTGTAACCCTAACAGTATCGCCAAAATATTGACCATACTGTATATGAACTAAAGCATTCTTATGGATTCAGGCTAGAAAAAGTCAGTCGGATCCATTCGAACTGGTGACTAAAAAAAAATAAACAGTATGAAAAATCCGTGAATTATTATTTAATCATACCTTATTCTTTTTTCAATGCTTTTATAATAGGTTATTCTATGATAGAATTTAAAAGAATTTGCTTCACAGAAATAAAAAGTATACTAAAATTTAGCCTATCAAATACTGGCTTTAACATATCTATTCCCTGGCACCTTAGATCGCGGAATTGTAAATCTTAATAGAATTTTAGAAGTGAAAGCTTAAATTTCAAGAAATGTTTCGTCGTTTTTTGTTTTTTTTAATTGTTGTTTAAAAAGCAGACATGACTGTTGGTTGACTCACAATATACAGGGAAAATACTTGAACTACAGATTTAGAAACAGTCTTGTTTCAAAATTTCGTATTATGAGCCATATGACAAACACTTGATTGATATTATCATATACTTGTTATATAATGTAATATGTGTTTGCTGTATCGACGACAAATATATGCAAATAAGTACCTCATTATGGTTGTTTAAAACTTGAGGAGCTAGTTTTTTAGTTACCCCGTTTCAAAATACTCGAAAAAATTTATTATTTGGGTCTCATGTATGGCTTAATTACGAAAATTTCAAAATTGGAGGCGTTTTTTTTTTTTTTAACCCGGTATAATTTATCTCGTTTTTATTTTCTAGCATGCAAATATCATTAAGATATTTTGCATTATAGTGTCAAATAATTTTCTAGTTTTTGAAAGTTGTTGTGACTCTACATAGTCCGACACTACTGTGTCCTCCCTCTGTCAATTTTTTATCCATCGTCAAGAAGACTAAGACTAGTTGAAACGATAATCTTTCAAGCAAAAGGAAATGGTCATGAAAAGACACGACAGAATCCTTTACTTTAATCCTATGACTTCTTTACACGTCTAGCAGTTTGACTGCGCTTTTTGCCAAACCTTTTTTTGTAAGAAAATCTATATTTTGGAGGTACTGTTGTTATTATGGTTAGCAGTATTCCAAATATTTTCCATATAATCAGAATCACATCTATATTTTTATGTTTTTTGTTCAAGAAATTTTTCAAATGACACTGAAATTATTATCAGGATCTTAATAAGAAGTCTCAGCAGAAAGCCTCTGGTCGCGTCAAATGGTCAATAGGTAGAAAAAGAATCTCAACGAAGAAGCACTGCTTTTGTATTGAAAATACCATAAATAGCGAATAGAACCACTCCTTCTCCCTTGAAATAATCCTAGTAGACACAAGACATCTTTTCAAGGTTAAAACATTGTAAAAACGTTGAAACAACATTAAAAAAACGTCTTGTGTCGACTGGCATGTCACGTTTACTCATACGTATGCACTCGTCACTTAGATAAACAAAATTTACGCATTTTTCCTAAATTCATATATTTTGCAGATTCCTTTAGACGCGCCAGTTGATCAAAAATTTCTACCCATAATTCATTATCATGGTCAATATCCTTCTTTATGATCAACAGGATAATATTAACGCTCTTAAACTACAGATTAATGCATTATACAGTCAGCAAAGTCAGTAGTCAAACAAGGAGAATTTTAACGTGTAATGCTCGGAGCTATTGTCACCTCCCAAGATATCGGAATCAATAGTAATCAGTCAAAACAAATTATTAGCTTTTTCTATTTGATGAGTGAGAAGAGAAAAGGTGCGAATAATATAGGTAAACAAAATGGATATTAAAAAAATTAAAACCCATTATCAAAATGACAATCAAAGGTAACCAAACATAATTAAAGTAAGAAAATATTAAATCATTAAATAATATAAAAATCGCAAAATAAGAAAAGATAAAAGGGAAAGTAACGAATTACTCAAAACTAACAAGACCAATTTGTAATCAATAAAAATCACTTCCATTGTGCGAAGGGTGATAATTTTTTCCTTCCTTCGCCTTTTTTTTTATTCGTCGGCGTTTTGTCAGTGTCAATCAAGTTCCGCTATATCAAAAAGGCTTTTTTCACACTGAGAACCAACTTACACATAAATCCGAACTGAGTGGCGGATTTCTGACATTCTGCTGGTAGAGGAAGGACACGGGGAATAAAGGAACTCACACATTTAAAAACTCTTCTTCATTGTCAATTAACTGATAAAGTCATTTATTTTTGTGTTGCTTTGCATACATGAATCATTAAGAGTTTGGACTGTTGAAATCACTTTCAAATTCATCTTGTGATTACTTGTTTGGAAGAAAAACTATTATTTTCAGTAAGATCATTTGATTTTCAAAACAGAAATTGTTATTCTTTCTGTGACTTTATTTTCGAATTATTTTTTTTCTGGGTGAGGGATCTCGTAAAGTGACTGATTATTTTTTCTTAATTTCTTTTTGTTTTCAAAGTTCAAAAAACAGGACATGTTTTCAAAGAATACATTTCAGTGTCAGAGGTGCTCTATCACTTCTTGTTTATGTTTTTAATGATGTTGAACTTAACGAGTCTGATGTAAAAACTTTATTATACCCTTCTCGCTTCTTTTTTATTACCATAAATTTTAAATTCATTACAAACATTTTTAAACTTGCAAACTGAAACTATTTCCAAAACAGAGTTTTAATTGTTTCTGCCATTTCATTATTTTGTTTTTCATTAAATTTTTTGGCTTTGTCTGATATTTAAGAATTTGCAAATAATTTCCGATCGTAGAATTCATCTTTACAATCAACATTCTTTTCTCTTCTTTATAGCTGCTGAAGCGGCCACAGAAACGGCTCCAACTATTTCCACCACCATGGAACAAGTACCTTTCACCGCCACAACCTCCACCACAGCCGCTGACTCCGCCACATCAACCCCCAATGCGGCGCCTTATTACGCATACAGCCAACAAGACCCGGAATCATACACCGACTACTATAGATCCAGCGTCTACCGTAACGCCCCACCTCCAAGTCAATACGCCAACGTTGCAAGTCCTTACTACGCCACACCGCCCTACGCTGACCCTCACTACCACCATCACTACTACTCACCATACCAAATGCTAAACATGCAAACACAACAAAAAGAACTCGTTAAACCTCCTTATTCTTACATCGCTCTTATCTCAATGGCCATCCAAAGTTCACCAGAAAAGAAACTGACCCTTAGTGGAATCTATCAATTTATCATGGATCGATTCCCATATTACCGGCAGAACAAACAAGGTTGGCAGAACTCCATTCGACACAATCTCAGTTTGAACGAATGTTTCTTAAAAGTACCGAGAGATGATAATAAACCAGGAAAAGGCAGTTATTGGGCTTTGGATCCTGACTCTATCAACATGTTTGAGAATGGTAGTTACTTGAGAAGGCGCAGGCGGTTCAGGAAGAAAGACATAAAAAAAGAAGATATGGGAGAGGGTGATGACCTCCTAGATGACGAGGAAGAAGCCAAGGTGTGGGCCAACACCACGCATGGTCGTATGCACCAACATCCTGATCAAACACTTCATCTGGTAGGTGAAGGACGTCAACCTCAATTCATTCCTAAGGAAGATCACCAAAAGAAGATGATGCATCACCCACAACACCCACATCCACATCAACAAAGTCTCCCTACATCACCGGCAATGCAAGAAGGGACGCCAGGGCAGCAGACTATTACGTTGGGTCAGCAACCACCTGTTATTCACCCAGCAGCTAAGATGAATGCACCAGAACAACCTCATCCTGAAGCAGCAGCAGTAGAACAGGAAGGTGACTTGGAGCATCAAGAGACGCCAACTAAGAATGGAGAACTAACGGTAGACCACCAAGACGAGAAACTAAACCAAGATAAGGACAAGCCAGCCTCGCAACCAGGACATTTATATGAAAACGGTCTGCGAACAACATACCCCGAAAGCACGTTAACATATACAAATTTAGACTCAAACTTTTTAAGTTATAACAATTTGAACTACAGCTTTGCTGATACCAGTACTTCTGTGACGGCAGCTCGGTACGCAACTGAACGAGGTCTAACGGGAGCCCCACCACCTCTCGACTTCATCACACGGGGAGCGTCCACTGATATCTCAAGTGTGGCTCAACCTCGTGGTTTAGAGGGTACTGGGTCAGCAGCGTCACGGTTATCAGAGCTTGCCTCATCGTCAGCTACCGATCTTTACGCTGTATCTACCTCCCGATTTATGTCTCCACCTAACAGTCCGTTCCCTAACGGCGAGAGTCGTGACTTTTACCTCAACGCTGCAGCTGCAGCCTCAGCTTACAGCACCTTCAATGCAGTTCAGGGTAGTACTGAACAGGACAGGATTACTTCTTTCTACTCGCCTTACCGTTCATCGGCAACTTCATCTTATCAACAGTATTGATGCAATATTATGGTATAGATTCTATTGATTGAATCCCAGCAGCATATATAACGTCGTTATGACGTCCAAATAACGTCCTGACGTTTGAAGCGACGTTATTTGGACGTCATAACGACGTTCCGTGTCTGCTGGGGTGATGGTAGACAAAAGCGAACTTCTATTCTTTTTAGAAAGTTATTTAAGATTTATACAAAAAAGAGAAATTTTACCGGGGTTGTAGGACTATAAAATGTTTTGCAGTCCTATCCCTGATTCTTTGTTGATTTTTTTCTTTATGAATTTTATTTTTGAAAAGTATAATTATTTTTGGAAACAATATATTTTTTTTCGCAGCAATTTTATATATATTTTACCTACATGTTATTTATTTTTAAAGCCTATATGAAAAGCTTTATATCTCTTAGAATATAATAGTGGAAAAACATTTTGCATATATTTTATACTATAGATTTTTATGTGTAATTTCGATCTTGTAAAATTCTTTTCTCAGGACTTTACTTCAGGACCTTACTTCAGGGCCTTCAAATTTGACGATCGTTATTTGACGTTATAGTCTTCTCTCTGTATTTTGTCTGTTGGTGGAAACATTTAATTATTTCATCCTCCTAAACTTCCTGCTTGAATGTGGTATGAACCAAAAGAAAAAGTTGATCACCTCAAATTGCCAAATTCATAATCAGAGAACTAAATTTTGAGATCTGTTGATGGGAAACAACAAACAACAAAAATGGTTCTAAAAACTCAATTTTTAAACGACATGCTTTAGTCCTTTTGGAATAAAAAAATATTTTGTTTGAAAATGAAGCCCCCTCTTACTGATGTTGTTTAGACTCAAATTAGGAAAGCTTTGTTTTCTTGTTATTGCTACCAATATTATTTATTTGAGCAGTGAACAGAGTAACAAAAACATTCGAAAAAAGGCAATATATACATAGACACGAAGGGATCAGTACAAAATTTACTTTATCTAAGAGACGCGATGGGGTCGGTGACTGAAGGTGACTTGAACTGACTACTCAAAAGGCCTTCCAAAAGATTTAACTTTTGGGATTTCACTTTTTTTTTTAGTTTTTGTAATGTTTTCAATTTTTCTTGTTTGTTTTTTTCATTTTCTGAACTTTTATTTTTGCATTTATTACACAATTTTTTCAAATATTTTCAACCCAAATTTTATTTTTGGTTTTTACACCTTTTTTATTTACTTCATTCAAATCAAGAAGCTTTCGGTGTTGTAATGCTTACTTGGACGTTTAGTATGTTTTGAATACTTGTTCTTTGGGGGAATTTCATGCCTATATTTTCTATCATTTTTTATTTATTACATAGAGGATATAATAATGAAAAAATAACACTATTATTGTTGAGAAGTTTTTTTTTTTTGCTCCTATATTTTTTGTAATATATTATCGTAAAACAAATTTGACAAAAGACATTTTATGAAAATAACGTATAAAAATGTAATAAACAATTAGTCAACTTTATTATCCATAGATTTCCTTCTACTCCTAATTATTTTTATTTGCAGTTGGAATGATATTTTAGAGTTGAGTGTATGACAGATATAACTTTGGAAGTGTTTGACAGAAATAAATTGCTTGACGAAAGGCAATCAAAAGAAAAATCCAATTTGCTCCAGACTGTTTTCGTTGGGAGGATATTTTAGAGTAAAATGTCTTTTCTTCTATACAACCTCTTCTTCAATCAAAATCAAGATTGGTCACCTTATACTTAGTATGATTTGTGAGAAATTTTCTTGCTGTAATGTCTATATAGTAATTTCTGGGTCAGTTGGTTGCCTTATTTGCCAGAATTTATTCTGACACTTTGTATGTTGTGTAATGTTGTGTTCAATTTTTGACTCATAATTCTTGAGCCGATAATACTGAAATTTTATCCAAATTATGACTCGCCTTTTAATGTCGGTTTAACTATCTAGAAGAAAAAACGCTGTCGTTTTTAATTATAATTTCACCATATTTGGATTAAATAAGAAACTTTATAATGTTGAACTGTGTTAAATCCAAAACGACGCGTTTTTAAACATAGCAAAAAATTAAACCTTAACTTTAGGTTTTTTCAATATTATAAGATTGTAGTAGACAAAAAACCTTGTACATGGATATCTTGTGTATGTATAAGAAATAGATTAAAGAATGAACATTTGGATTATCTCGTCGATGATAAAACGTAAAACGTAAACATGGGGAAAGGGTTCTAAAAAACCTTCTTTTTTTTCGTTAAGATTAAGAAGATGATTCGCAAAAGAAATTACCTCTAACTACTAGTGTAGTGAAAAGTAATAAAAAACTTGATCATTAAATGATAAAATGATAAAATTATTTATATAATTCAATTATAAACAAATTTTTGAGGTATAAGGTAACATTAACAATAGTTTATAATTTTCAACATCCATCAGGTCATTGCAATAATTTATAATTTTCGTGGTTTTCTTATAAATAATTATTCATATGAAGATGTGGTTTGAAAGTTTAGTTGACTTTGGTTCTCAAACAAATATTAAACCATTTTGTTCATTTTTGCATTAGTTGAACCAGGTTGGCTATAATACTTTAAAAATTGAATTTTACATTGTGTATCAATATGGTATCAAGAGGCAACGAGACACAGGAATTGAAATAGCTTTAAATGCATAATAGAATCCTTAATAAAAATATGTTTTTTGTTCATATAATATGATGTCGGACGGAAAATTCTATGTTTCAACTAAATCGATTAAAACGAATGGCTGAGGGGTTATTGGATCACATTTGGCTGATCACAACACAATTAGGAACCTTTTCACAAAACCCACTGAAAAAAATCAGAAATTTTTCACTCAAGCAAAATTCAATTCACTTTGACTTTTGTCTTAATGTCGGACGAAATTGACCTCAATTTTTAAACAGACCCAGATATAGACAAGATCAGTAAAAATCCTTGTAAAAGTCCCGGGTAAAAAGTTTAATGATCGTTGCTCTTTTAACAACGAATGTCAACACAATCATACATACAAGAACTAAGTCAGGATTCGACACTTGGAAATGACATCATGCCCTGTTTTCGACTAACATCCTTAAAACGTCTTATCAGTCGCCAATACTGACTGTTTGTCAGACAAAATACTTCAAAAAATAGAAGTATGGCAAAAGGACAATTACGAAATGCTTTTTGAAAGGCTCTTGTGTTCGTCTTTGAGAGGCATTTTTAGCATACATTGCCACTTATGGACGATAATGATTCGTACACATTCTTTATTAGAACACTGTGTGGCGGTATCCGGGAAATGGCCTTTTTTTGCTCTGGATGGCGGTAATCTTAGGAAAAAAGCACGGGATTACGGTATTTCAGATGCACAGTGACGATAAAACTAAAATTTTAGCCTCGAGATACGGTATTTTTCATCAAAATGTTTGGTATTTCGGTGAAAGTTGAGAGCAAATTGGGCAATTTTTAGACCTGAATTTCAAAAGTTTTCCCTGTTGGCCCAAACCATGGTGGGGCCTCCAAAAAACAGGCAGGTCATTGCATTTTCCATCCAAAAATAACGCATAGGAAAAGATTCTCTAAAAAGGCATGCCAGAAAATCATTTTTCCAGGAAGAAATGTACGGGATCGATATTTTGCCGAATTTTGGGACGGGATGACGGGAGTTTTGGAAAAAATGGACGGGATGATAGTATTTCAAAACCTCGTACGCCCCCCACTTAAAATGTTCTTAGCATATATGTTCTTAACTTTAGCTTCTTTTTGAAGCCTTATGTTCCTATGTTGTTTATTCGTATAAAACCGGTAGAGGACATTTTTAAGCATGTCTTGCCACTTACGAACGAAAAAGATATTAAAAAGTGGCATCTTTCGAATGACATTTTGTGACATTTTTGTCTCTGTGCCCCAGTGGGGTGAAAGTCAAACCATTCAAACCCTCTGGGTTGGATGAAATGTTATTGTTTTTCTAGTGGGGTTATATCATTGTATTTTCAGTGGGGTAGCTCTTGGCGTGGGAGAAAATATCAGATTTTCAACTAGGGTGACCACTTTCTCCACTGGGGCAAAAAAACGGGCTTTTTTCGAGTGGTTTTTCCACTGGGGTAACCAGTGGGGCGGATCTCAGTGGATCACAGACACAGGGGGGTGTTCTCTTTTTCTCCACATCGATTCAATCTTCGCTTAGGAACCTAAAATTCCTTTGTCTACAAAATTACAAAATCTCACAACCGATTCACAGTTTGTGCAGAGGTGGCTTTTACTTTCAATCATTCTTCATCAAAAATAAGCACAATTCAATCAGATTGATTGATTTCTTACAAAAGATTTGCTTATAAGAAAAATAAAGATCCTATCTGGCCGTGCCACTCTTTGTTCGCCCTTGGCACCAGGGTCATGTATTTTTTACGACGCAAAAGAGTCAGAAAGGGGTTGAAATATACTGTCCCACGTCGAGAATCATCAATAGCCCACGGTACCCACGGTACCCCACGGTATGTATGCTCTGGGTTTGATGGTGAGTAGGATTTGGTACATTCTAGATGCTATACTATGCTATACTATGCCCAGCAGCCTTTAGTATCAGCCTTAAAGGTATTTAATTTTATTTTCTTAGGGGTTCTAGGCTAAAAGCATCAAATCAAAGGTTTCGCGGGTATTTAAATACCTTTAAGGTATAATTTTATTTAGAATTGTCAAAATCAACGAATTAAATGTGCTTTTTAGCTTGTAACATATTAACAAATCTGATTGCGATGTGTTAAAAAACTGTACAGTAGTCTGTGTTGTGCTTGCTTAGTGCATAATGTAAGAAAGCCGCGGCTGGAATGAGCAGAACTTAATTTCGGCTGTTCTATCTCTGTCGTATAACCAGTTTCTGACAATGGCTGAGTTATAGTTTTAATGGTAATTGTTATATCGCCAACAACCTTTAGTCATAAAATGTCATTTAGTCGTGCCATAAAAGTAAAGACACTGAATACAGATGCATCAAGTAGAACCGTGTTATTTTTCTCAAAATACTCAAAAGATCTATAGAATCTAGTTCATCATGTCAATAGGGACCATACTGGATATTTTCAAATATGAAAGAGTAATCGTTGCCAAAAAAGAAGAAAAGTACCTAAATTTTATCCAAAAAAATCAGGTTTACTACATTGTAATTCTTATCACGTGCGAAGACACAGATAGAACATCAATTAGCTAAAAATACAATACCGTCAACATTCCAACCGCTGCTTTCTTATACTATGCTTAGTGTTAGTGTACTTGTGCAATATTTCATAAAATGTTAAACCTGTTAATGGCAACTTGCAAATAGGCAGATAGGCAAATAGGCAGAAATTATCCTAGATATTGTAATTATTGCATGAAAATTCTAGTGATTGATCCGAAACAATTTTGCTAAGAACACAGCAAAAATACATGTTTCTTCTTGTTACTGGAGCAAAAATATCACACAACGTTCTATACGTTTCTTTCTGTTGTATTTTTTGATTGCTGACGTTACAAAATGTTACAAACAGTTTTATCTAAAAAGCTATTCCCTAGAGGTAATAAAGTTAACACAAAAATACAAACAAAGGTAAAACACAAAACAAAGACTATCGATTATATCGTTAACATCGTAATATTGTGCTTTTGCACACGAAGTCCGTAACATGGCTCCCCTCAAGAGCCCATATTTGGGTCTTGAACCAACAACGGCGGGGAATCCTCCGGTAATAACAATACAACTTTGTTGATTGGTCTTGTAAGCTCGCTTTCCATGGATTTGATCGTGATCGAACGAACGTGGTCGTCTTTCCCTTTAAACACTTTCGTCACTCTGCCCATTGGCCACTTGTTTCGTGCCGCATGTTCGTCATCTGCCTTTATAAGTACAATATCGTTTACTTTGAAATTACGTTTTGATGACAGCCATTTGTTGCGTACTTGTAACGTTGTTAGAAACTCCTTTCTCCAGCGTTGCCAAAACTCGTTTGTGAGATGTTGCACTCTTTTCCAGTACCTACGAGAGAAAAGAAAGGATTTGTCAAAGTTTCCTGGAGGGGGGAGAACGATATCAGACTTAGTGGTTAACAAATTACTTGGGGAAAGAGGAGCCAAACTCATTGGATCATTCAAACATTGCACGGTAAGAGGGCGAGTGTTCAGAACGTTCTCAACTTCACAAAACAAAGTGCGTAAAGATTCATCGTTTAAACTTTGACCATGAGTCAACAGAATTCCACTTAAAATTTGTTTGGCTGAACGTATTTGGCGTTCCCAGACACCACCATGATGTGAAGCACTAGGGGGATTGAATTCCCATTCAACCCAAGAGCAATCTCTTCCAACAAGGAAATCTTTAACTTTGCCCATATCAATCTTTTGAAGTTCTTGCTTCATTTCATTGTTAGCACCTACAAAATTGGTACCGTTATCACTTCTCATATATTTGATACTCCCTCTTCTAGACATAAACCTTCTTAGAGACAAAATAAAGGAATCGGTCTCAAGGCTATTAACTGTTTCGATATGAACAGCTCTACAAGCTAAACAGGTGAACAAGACTCCATACCTTTTAACAAGAGATCGTCTATCCTTTATTACGTAAGGACCAAAAAGATCAACGC
>JAUJPO010043022.1:0-17524 GCA_032270745.1 Tiaropsis multicirrata
CATATTGAATTACTTTTGACGCAGATCGGGAAACCAAACTTAACCCGATCGGATGAATGAAAGCGTATCCCAACCGGAAAGTTGCCCCAAAAAAGCTGTAAAGCACAGACACAGATCAGGAAACCAAATTTAACCCGATCGGATGAAAACTTTAGAAATCGGGGAAACACGTTTTGAACACTGATCCGCCTGCCCCTTCCCCTCCGAAATAATAGGGAAATGAATGCTCAGCTTTGGCTGACCAATAATTGGTTTATATTCTGGTAAAGACTTTATTAAAACAACTTACTTTCGCCTTTTATGTGACCTACCATTGCGCTTTTCCAGAAAAAATCCATATTCCCACTGACTGTTGAGGATGTCGACTTTTCTTGACACCCCCTGGATATCCGTGCCGAAAATTCAAAACCCCCTTGATATCATTGGTCCTCAAATTCTTACCCCCCTGGTTATCCTAGGATATTGAAAACTTTGAACCCCCACCCCCTGGATATCCTATATCCTCAACAGGGGGGATACGGACTTTTTCTGGAAAAGCCCATTGCGATTTACAACTTGAATTTATCATTTTTTTTGCTTTTCAGTATCAAAATCACGACTAACTCTTTTAAATGACAGAGTATTTTTTGGGGGTACCTTTTTGATTTGATTTTTTTTTTAACTTTTATAAGGTTAAAAATGTCTCTAAGAATGCCAAATTTGAAATTATTTTGTGCCTTGCAACTGGAAATACATTTCATTTCTAAAAAAATGAAGATTTCAAGTTGAAAATAGGGTTGCTATCTAGGAGGGCTTCTTCTCCCAGTCGGCTATACATAAAGGGTTAAAGCCAATTTACCATTAGGAGTTGTGAAGATTTATCCCGCTTTAGAACTTAGACAGATTGCCTGTAGAACAACAAATTAAATTTGTCTCGCCTTATTTCAAATTTTTAAGTTTACTAGTATAATGAAATATAATATTATTATTTTCTTCTAATCTATAGTTGTGAAGTATCAAACAGTATGTCACGTCCCGTCAGCTGACCCTGCTTACCCACACTGTATCGACAAAGTAGAGGTACACTATTGGCTTTTCCAGATAAAATACATACCCCCTTCCCCATGTTGAGGATATAGGATGTCCAGGAAGGGGAGTTTAAAACTTTCTATATCCTGGGATATCCAGGGGGTAAGCATTTGAAGATCAAGGATATCCAGGGGGAGGGTTCGAATTTTTCAATAACCTAAGATAGACAGGGCGCAGAAGGGTTAAGAATCTAAAGGCTAAGGACGTACGATTCTTTTTTAGTCCATTATCACAGGAAAAAAAATTCGAATTCCTAGCTAGTAATATTTGACTTTTCATGTCGGAAAACTAAGATTTTCATAGATAGGAAACGATGTAGGAATTGTGACGTGCTCTCCGAGATGGCAAAAATGTAGTATTCCTAGGTAAGATATTCCCATGTGAAATACGATAATTTCCCATCTAGCTAAATCTTTTTTTTTACCTACGAATTATTAAAATTTCCGATACTACACATAATAATTTAAACACCAAGTGATCTAGACACTTTTGACCCAATAATCACTTGTGGTTCTTCAAATAGACCCAAATGTGGAGCAATCCATCCAGAAAACTTTTTTCCGGTAGGAAAATCGCAAATTTACCAGCTAGGAAAATCTACCTAGGAAATGTGGACAATTACTAGCTGGAAGTCTTATACTAGCTAAAAGTGACATTGAATTTTCTGATAGAAAAATCTTAATTTTACCAGCTAGGAGAATCTACCTAGGAAAAGTGGACAATTCCTAGCTCGAATTTTTATACTAGCTATTAAAAGTAACATTGAATTTTCCGATAGGAAAATCTTAATTTTACCAGCTAGAAAAATTTACCTAGGAAAAGTGTACAATTACTAGCTGGAAGTTATACTAGCTAAAACTGACATTGAAGTTTCTGGTAGGAAAATCTTAATTTTACTAGCTAGGAAAATCTGTCTAAGAAAATCTGATAGTAAACCTAATAATTTCCCACCTAGGAAAAATTATAAAGAGGTTTTCCAAAAATTATTCCTAGGTCAAAAATTCCTAGGTGGTAAAAATTGAAATTTACTACCTAGGAATTTACTTTTTTTCCCTGTGTATGTGAATGACCTTTAAGTAAAAAAGTAAGTTTGCGAACGCAGTCGAGGGCGACCCGAAGGTAGGGGAGGGCGCCACTCCTTTCCCTGGATTTCTCCACTTACCCTCGCTCTAATCCCTATGCTGAGTGCTAAGCAGGACAGCAGCGAGTACCATTTTTCAAGCTTTTGGTCTGACCCGACTGGGCCCACAACCTTGCGAACGGGAGGCGAACACTCTAACCACTTGACCACCGTCGCTTGATCTTTCGCAATGACTTTTAGTAGACATTTTCTCTACGGACAGCTAACAACTATACTCTTGATAGAGAGTCAATATTTGATATGTGGAGAGCATATTGAGAATCTAGCAAAAGGAATTTGCTTCTCAGCGCGGTTACAAATTTTGATTGATGTCTTGAAAGGAACTGAAGAAAAACAGTTTTTAAAGAAATTATCCAGAATTCATTTTTTTATAATAATTTTTTAATTCAAATTTTGTTCTGTAGTGGATGAGAAAACATTGGAAAAGCGATAAGAAATTTGCAGCCAAAGGTGTCAACGGTACTGTCTGCTCCATTTTGGAATATCTCAGTCACGTAAGTGAATTTTTGGTGTCTTTAACTCAATATAGTTTATTGTTTGTTGTTGTCTGTTACATTCTTCGATTTACAAAAAAAAACATTTAAAAGTGCTCAAAAAAAGTCCCCTTCAACCTATTAAACTACCAACAAAACAACTATTGTCTCATTCCCTACTGCATCGCGAATCATTCAGAAATTGTTTCCACATACAGTAGTTCAACGCCCTTCTGAAATGAACTGATATGTTCTTAGCTTTTCTCAGTTTTTTGTGGCAATGCTTTTTTCTACTACTTTGAATTTCACGTCCTTGATGATCTTTAGTTGAAATGGAAAATTTATCATCGTTCTCGACTTTCGTCCAAAAGGCCGAGTTTGATTCCTACTGTGGTACTACGGTTCACTTGGCAAGTGAACGCACCTTCGCCCGGGTCAACCCATGCGATGTGAGGGAAATTGGGTACCATAACTCTGATACAAGAGTGTGGGTAGATATGCCAGACAATGTGGTGTGTGGTGGCACTCATGAGGTTCTACGCCTGTGAGAGCAGCATGCTCTCCCGCGTAGTTCGAGTGTCACTTACTGTGTGTAACATGTACCATGGTATCTGAGTGTCGCGCGCACAGAGTCGGCGATGTCTGGAGAGCGCTATGTTTCCTACTTGAAAAAGAAGAATTCCTACTTCGAAAGGAGTAGGACTAATTCCCCCATGGGGGAGGGCCTATCTATCTATATAATATATACTTCTTGAAGTTGAGCACCAACAAGAAGTTCTACATCTGACATTGTCGTAAAACGATATTGGGAAAATCGGACATCGAAAATTATTCAGTCAAGCTTTGATAATATTCAACGAAGCATAGCTGAAGCCAAATATACTATGCACGCTTTTTTTATAGGAATAGTGTTTTTTGGTTTCATGATAAATATTCTTAACTTTTTAGTCGAAATCACCCTAAGATATTCTTAACATAGTCTTACAAGTTTTTATCAGCGTCAGTCTGAATAATCCTAAATGAGTGTAAAAATAAAAACTCTTTAATTGAAAGAGAAGAAGAAATAAGCCAGCTGAATCAGCTTAGAAGATTTTCAAGAGTCTCTTTAGTTCGATGTATTTAGAAATAATTTCACAATAAAAATTAAACCTTGAAAAAATTTAAGATGGCATTATTCTTAGGACATTCTTTACTTTTTGGTCAATTTCATTATGAATATACTTAGTACATATTCTTATTAAAAAAAGTGTGTGTCGAATATCTACAAATACTCGACAGTACGTTTATTAGTCTACGGTTGGATGTGATAAATATTGTTTTTCTTATTGAACTTAATTCATCATTTTTTTCAGGTCGAAGAAGAGTGCCCAAAGGTTTACAAAATCTCTAAAGAACGCCATATAAACCATAACAAACATGTCCTTGCTGAAGCTTTGACTCAGGACAAAAGTAAAAGCGAAGATAAGAGTGTCAGCTTAAATAGCGATGTTACTGGAGACTGCACTGAAAATATCAACGATCCGGCCTTCCCGAGTTGTAAAAACAAAATTAGCGTAAGTACTGATACTATACCTTCCTTATTTCATACGAACAATTTAAATAGTATAACTTTGTTTGCAAAATTATGTTTCATTCATTAAACGTGCATTATATAAAATTCTTTGTCCTTTAAAAGTTGATAATATGGTGGTTTGTTGGAATCCGTTGTTGAAGTGTAAAAGTTCTTGCCGACCAAAAAATTAGCGAAATGTATTTTTCTGATGACGTGTGTCAACTTTCAAATTGTTTACAATATTTTTTTCCCAAGCTATAAGTATTAAAAAATTGCGATTGTAAATTTTCTCGAGTTGTAAAAAGAAATATTTTTGCGCGAAAATAAACTCTGATCTGCATTTTGTCAATTTTTTTCACTCCCTTTTTTTAGTGGATTAGAAAATATTGGAAATCGGATGCTATTTATGCAAGTCATGGTGTAGATGGTACTATGTGCTCAATCGTTCACTATCTCAGTGAGGTATGATAATTTGCTTTCTTTGTTCCCGTTCTCAATATGCACCACAAGCGATTGTTTGGTACTGAGGTGCTACTTCGGCTGGGCACTCGATCTCAAAACTACCGGACATTCGGACCAAAGTGGGCTTTTCCAGAAAAAAATCCATATACCCACTGTTGAGGATGTCGATTTTTCTTAACACCAACCCCCCTGGAAAAAACCCCTGGATATCTTTGATCCTCAAATTCTTACCCCCTGGATATCCTAGGATATTGGAAATTTCGGACCCCCCTGGATATCCTATATTCTCAACAGGGGGGATACGGACTTTTTCTGGAAAAGCCCAGTTTGGGTTTCAAAATCGGACTCTTACAGTGTACTGCAAAGTTGGCTGAAACCACCGACCCTTACCAGTTCATTTTTCGGCCATTTTCTCCCAGTTTTAGCAAACGTTTTCTAAAGTTTTCTCAATTTTCTACCTTTGCAGTGGACCTGGGTTTTGTTATAGAACCATGGCCAGAGTAAAGTATGTAGTAGTCAGTACGAGAATTCCTAATGATAAGGAAAAAATTTATACGCTGCTTTGTGCACATTTTTTTTAAAAAGTTTTCAAACTGAAATGAACATAACATTTGTTTTAGTTTAACTCCTTTTTGTAAGAGGCGATTTTTTTTAGAAATGATAAAACTAACAGAGTAGGAGAATGAATAATTTAGGATTAGCCCCTTTTTTGGCTTTTCTCAGAGAAGTCATTTTTCCCTATTTTTCAAACATCAAACTTTTGCCCGTAAGTTAGACAAACGTAGGCCTGAAAGTGAAACACAGTGGTTTAAAAATAAGTGTTCGACTTATATATAGTGGTGTCTGCTTTATAGATATTGAAATGAGCTGAAATCAGTCTTTCCGTTGTCCGTTGTCCGCTTCAGACCATGTCCGCTTTTAGAGAAATTTCACTGTTTCTAAAACAGTAGAGATATCTCTTCCTTGTTATATTAAGGCCGCTTTCCACTCAGCTTTTTTTGGTCACTGAACAACGCGCGCACGGCTTATAATTATTGCATAAATTAAATCAATTAAGCCTTTTTTTTTACAACTGTCTCTTTGAACGGCGAGCTTTGAAAAAAGTAGAAAGTAGAAAATCCCTTTTCCTTGTTGAAGAATAAATACATGCTAAAAGATATGTTTTGAAAATACTATTGTTTATTTTTTCTTATCCTATAATTTTCGCTTTAGGTGATATCTTTTTCATTTTGTCACACATTACGTAGATAAATGCTTCAGCACAATGCATTTAGGCAAAATTTTATTTCGAACAAAGTTTTTCTTCGGCCTAAACTATTCGTCGGGCATAATTCATCGGTCACTTGAGGATCCGACAAGGTAGGCAACTTTTTGCGCGGAGCTGCGAAGCTCTTCTATTGTTTAGAGAGATTCCACTATATCTGAAACATATCTCAAATCTGATCTTAATTTTTTTTTTTTCAAGGTTGAGAGTTGGTGTCCATTGCAGAAGGGTCGAAAATCGTCAGCCAAAGATTGCAACGTACCCAAAGTGGCTGGTTATCCAAATTGCGATGCCAAAGTTGCAGTACGTTTTTTTTTATAAGGTCGCTTCAAGATTGGCTTTATTTCGATTACCATTAATGTTGCGTTCATTAAAAACTAACGACTTTCTTTGTTTATATTGTGCTCAAAAAGCAAATTTAACATAACAAAGAGCTTGTAATTAAACTCCAGATTGACCCAGTTTGTCGACCCAGGTTTATCGATATATTTTTACCGTTCAACTTATACCATTTTGAAAATTTTTCAAGATTGATTTCTTTTTTCCATTCAATTAATAATTATTAAAAATTGAACAAGTCAACAATATTGTAGCCAACATTCTGATTTTATTAAAGATCACGTCCAAGAGAAATCACCAATTTAGCCAGTATAGATAATATGCCGCTTCTAATTAATTTTTCAACAATCCTAAAGAGCACGGTCTCCACTCAGCGCACACAGCTCTCGCCTTTTAGGTTTTTCTGTTCTGATTGGTCTCGGAGATAACATTACGTCAGTTTGTTAGTTTGCCTTTAAGGCCGGTCTCCACTTAGCGAGAGCAGCGCGCCTTTCATGTTTCTCTGTTCTGATTGGTCTCGGAGATAACATTACTTAACAAACTGACGTAATGTTCTCTTCGAGACCAATCAGAACAGAGAAACATGAAAGGCGCGCGCTGCTCTCGTTAAATGGAGACTAATCTTATAACAGACCAGTATTTCACTAGCACCACGCTCTGCTCTAAAGGGATGCAGTGAAATATATGATCTGAAGAGGTTGGATATCCCTTTGATGTTTTCATCCGCTCTGATGGATGAAAATTTCCCGAAATTCGCCGGATTGAAGCGCTGTGATCGGCTAAAAAAATCACTCTGCTCGGACCGAGTCTTTTCTACTTACAAAAAAGCTTACGCAGATTTACGTAGATTTAACATTTTTAATATTTTTTTCAGTGGATGAGAAAATTTTGGACAACGGATCAGTGTTATCTGGGTCTTGGAGTCAATGGTACCATCTGTTCATTTTTGGTCTATTTGAGTGAGGTATGCATTCAATTTTGTTTACAACATAAGCAGAAATTTGAATGTTTCTGTTTATTTGTGGTAAGCTTGCGCTAGAGAATACTAGCTTTTGAAACCGCGACCCAAAGGCTCCTCTTTTTGAATAGCTGAATAGCTGAATAGCTGAATTTCTCCACTTACACCCTCTCTAATCCCTTAATGCTGAGTGCCATGCAGGACAGCAGCGAGTACCAGTTTTCAAGACTTTGGTCTGACCCGGCTGGGGGTTGAACCCACAACAAGAGGCCAACACTCTAACCACAAAATACTCTAAGACCGTGTTATTGTAAATAGTCTGCGGAGTAAATAATATTGCCACTGAAAATAAACCAATTTCCGTTTCTCGTGCTATTTTTTCTAGATTGAAAGGTGGTGTCCATTGTTTCCAGGTCATTCTTATAGAAATATCGTGAAGAAATCTGTGGGTTCAGTTTTGCTGAAACCGGTATATTTTCTACTCTTTAATTTTCCCAGCAGACACACAACAAACATTGTTTCAACGTCCAAATAGCGTTCTGACTCTGAAACAACCTTGTTTGGACATTGAAACAACGTCCCGTACCTACCGGGGTTGCTGTTTCATTAAAGCTTAAGAAATTTAATTTGTTAGTGAGTTTACTTGGTCTAGACCGGTGCAACGTGACGCGAAAGATGACGTCGCTACTCTGACGTCGCTACTTGATGACGAGGGTCGAACCCATGACCTTCTAATCAGAAAACCAGAAAGTCTTAATTTAAAACCGCTAGAATTACGTCTCCCATGGTTTCAGCTTGAAAATTACGTAATCTTTGGTTTTCTTTTTTTTCTTTTCCAAAGGAAATCAATGAACACACCAAGTTGCAAAGCCTTCTGAAAATTTTACAAGAGGGAGGTGAAAAGAAGAAATATGAGTGGATGTCAAGTCGCATTTCACGTCTGTGGCCCACTTGGCTCGAAGCACAGAAAAATCTCAACAAAAATGTGGACTTGCAAAGCTATGAGAAGAAAAGGGTAATCGATATTAATCTTATAGATACGGTATTACTTCGAACAAACGCCCCTTTCAATAAACGCGCCTTTTAAAAACAGTGTGAAAGGGACCTTTATTCGAAGCAAGGCGAATCCGCCCCGGGCGTTTATTCGAAGTATTTTACGTATAAAGCCTCGTAATCTAAGACTTTTCGGCAGTCTTCGATTGTTTAAACATGGGTCTACCATATAATTCATCTGCCAAATTGAGACCATGTCGTTCTTTAGTACAAAAGTCTCTAAAATTGCTTGAATAAAAGAGACTGATTTTTGTCTCGATACTTCGTTCTCCAAACTCGTTTAAGAGACTTTACTACGGAAAACTTCAAAGGGCTCAATTTGGGTCTACAGCCAGTCAGCCGGCCGACTCGGCTGTCTGTAAATTAAACTGAACATGGAAGAAACGGGACATCGAACCAGGAACCCCTAATTACACTCCTACACACCCCAACACCCCGACACCCCAACACATGGTGTTGACAGATTGATGCTGAACTGATACCTAAGACCATATCGACGTCTACTTAAATGCTTTTGGCCTAGGCTTGAAATACAAGAAAGATTTCAAAGGCTGCGGGCAGTCTAGCTCCCACGTTTGTTTGTAAGCGTTTCTACCGCCTAAACTGGTCAATAAAGCTCACCAAAAGAGAGCCCCCTAAGAACCCTCTCAAATCTTTTTCTCAAACCAAAGTATTTCGTCCTTAAGAAAGACTAGAACCATTAGATATGCTGATGTTATTCTCTCGTAAAAGTCTGTTGTTTTTGGTTTTTTAAAGGAATTCTGTTGTTTCGATGACAAGAAAAAATTGTATGTAAAAAATAAACCTACATCATTTAATATGGTATGTGGAACTTTAAACAGCGATATATTACAGTTTAATTCCTGTAATTCGAACTCCTATAATTCGAAAACTCATACAATTCGAACAAATGTTCTGGTCCCCTGCCTGGAAATTCGAATTACATGAGTTTAACTGTGTATAGTTATAAAGATACACGGTTCTAATTTACGAGGTTTTATCAAATTGTTTTTATTTTTTGCGCTTCAGATTTTGATTTACATTGGCTTGCTTGCGGATGAAGCGAATTACCACTTTGGTGACTTGGCAACCAAGGGTGGACCTCTGGGCGAATTGGTGCAATGGAGTGACATCATCAGTTCGTTGTACTTGTTGGGACACGATCTCACTATCGTCCTTAACAAATCACCAAATGCTAAATATGGAATAAAAAAGCAAGTAATTAAGCTCATAGCAAGCCGTTGTCTATCTGTCTGTCTGTCTGTCTGGATAAATGATGACGCTTGTTTCCTGGGGAAATATCTGGGGGTGATTTATTTCATTATTTTTTCATTTTTCTTTTGGGGCCCTGGGGACGAGTTTTTGCACCAAAACAAGATTAAAGTTCTGGAACAACCTAGAAAGTATAAATATTCTGCCAGTGAGTACCAATCCTACTGTGGCGCTTCACAAAGCTGCTAAAATCAATTCATCTTAAATGGGGTTTACAATTGGGCCTTCAAGAAATTGGAAAGGCAGAAGAGCCCAGGGTGGTTCGACTCTATTTAATGATATCTATCTATTTAATTTAATTAAAAGGGGTTGTGTCGAATAGTAAAGGGCTGTGAAATTTATATTATTATGGGTTTAAAACTTCTCTCAGGAGAAGAACTTTTTAGGTTACTCAGAATCGGTGTTGCAATTTTCTATTCACCCCTCAGGGGTAAAACAGCTGTCCGAAGGTCAAAAATGTAAAATGCCCTGCGGTAAATTGCGAGGAAAAAGCTTATATCCTCCACCCCCGTCGAACAGCAAAATGCGCCCCCCCCCCCCCCGCTGAAAATAAAATTCTACGCCTTTAATATTATTACATTTTATCCAGAATGTTAACAACAAGCATGGGAGGGCTATGTCCAACAGAGAAGAAGTCACAATACGACATCATTTACACCGATTACATTGGACTGGCTCACATGATACGCATCTTCAAGAACGTCAACAGTATCAAGTAAGAAATTGCGAAGAAAATGTAATTAAATTTTGTAAAATTATGACTTAGACTAAGAAGATTGTCACTGTAGTTAGGCTCTGTCTTTTCTAACTTAAATGTAGAAGTTACTCCCGAGATTCCATGATCGCCTACAGTATTAAGTAAGAAAGCAAAGATAATATAATACAGGGGTTTCAAAATAGAAATCGACAACAGTTAAAATCATGTGTGATTACTCGAAATCTTTTCATGTGATTTTATTCCCATGTGGATAGTTTTACGGCTTCGGTTCCTGGTATCGTTTACAGTTTGCAAATAGTCTTTTTGCAACAGACTCTATTTTGTTGCCGTGGTCGGTTAGCTCAGTAGTTAGAGGGCTCGCCTCACAATCAAAAGGTTGTAGGTTCGATCCCGGTCATCGTCCACTCAGCGAATGAGTAGCTCAGTACAGGTAAACTAGATTGTGCGGTGAGTCACTGGGAGCCGACGTCAGGTGTGGCGTTCCAGTCTTAGTCCAAATCTACCCAGTAGTCTAGCGCCACTGGTGTGGCGTTCCAGTCTTAGCGCTAACGAAAGAGGGATAGAATCCTCCACTGTACGGCCGCTACCGACACTAGGCCTCTTCGATCAACTTACCTAACTTACACTCTGTTATCATTTTAGATGCTATCTACGTATTGTGGACTCGTTCGGCACCGAAGCTCAGTTCAACGTAAAAGTCGATTCTCATTCCAAAAATCTGTACGGCTTTCATGGATTGAATCTGAAGCAATACAACACTATGTTCCGTATGTATCTGATTTTTTAAAGCCAATTTGTGGGTTTATTTAAAAGGCGGTCAGGCTGCCGAGTCAAAAAAAAATGTGCTGAGGTGTGTCTTAAACGTTTTTCAAACCAATCAACGAAATAACAATAACGCGCGTTACATCAGCTCATTGTTTAGAGTTGTTAGCAATAAATAAAATGTATAATCAAAATTGAAACCAAACACTAATTACTGGTGATTTGTAAAATAAAATTATAATCACAAATTCATAGGTAAGAAGAACAGAAAATTTTCATTTGAATAAAAAAAAACAGCAACTCGCATTTCTAAAACAGTTCAATGAATTGATCATACGAGCCAATAAACGTTCTTGTTTTTGCACTGCTGACTCGGCATAATGATGGTATGGAGCTGCCAAATTGAGCCCATTGAAGTTTTTCGTAGTAAAGTCTCTTAAACGAGTTTGGAGAACGAAGCAACGAGACAAAAATTAGTCTTTTTTATTCAAGCAATTTTTAGAGACTTTTTGTGCTAAAGAACGACATGGTCTCAATTTGGCAAATGAATTATATGTTATTACCCTGCAAACTGACGTCAAAACAACAACAACGTTGTTTCAACGTCAGAACGTTATTTGGACGTTGAAACAATGTTTAAATAACGTCGTGTGTCTGCTGGGTTTTGAAGAAAAATTTTTTTCATTAAGAATAGACCGTTTTGTAACCGGTAGGCCATACCGTAGACCGTCGATTTTATGAGAGTTTCCATAGTGAAGCCCGGTAGGCCGTCCATTTCTGTGAATTCATATTCAAGCTTTTTCTCAAAAAATGTTATTGTTTTTTACAAATTAATATATTTTCTGTTCTTGCAATAAAACAACTTCGGATGCCCAATAATACCACGACATTGTTTTGCTAATTTATAGTTTTAAAATCCTAGATAGACCTTTTGAATTACGCCATGAGCAACACTTGCTTCGTTTCTAAACACATCACTATGGGACTTCAATCAAAGTATGATAACTTTTCATATAAGTGTCACAAAAATCCATAAAAAGAATTGATTACCTTGGCAATGTCTTGAAAGAGAGGCAAGATGTTTGTGAGGTAATTTATGAAAAGGTTTGTTGAGTATTATTGAAGTGATTGACCAGAATGTTTTTTTTTCACTATTTTTTAGCTCATAGCCCAGACAACAGTTTTTTGGGTTTTGTAGTGGAAAACCACATTAAACCGGGCGAAAAATTGGAGAAGAAAAAACGAATAGCTCTTGTCTATGGAAAACATATCTCTATGTGGCAGGTATGAGTGAATTACTTTATTGGAAGATACTTTCGCGCGGTTTGGTCAAATTCGCTAAAGTTTATTCAGTGAAAAATTCTTAATATAGGCTCACTCGCGAAAGTTTATTCTCGCTAAAAAGACTCTTTTTTTCAAAACCCGCAAAAATTCACAGATTCTCATAATTTTGTTTGGTGTATGTCTCCTAGTTATTTTCACTTTCTTTATCTTAAGGTATGTCATCACCTTCGGAATCGATTTTTGAAGCTTTTGATCTTTTTATCGATAACTTTTGATGACGTAACATTTAAATATTAAAAGTATATATTTTCAGAAAGCTTATGAAATTCTACATCTATAATAAGCCTAATTTTGGAAAATTTTTGAGAAACGGAGAGAAAATGATTTAGATAAAAATTTACAAAAAATAACAGATATAGTCAGCTTCTAAGAGTTCCAAGTCCCCTTAGCCGAAGATTTTTGGGAAATTTTTTACATGGTCATGTTCCCAAGATATTAAAGAAAGAAATGCGTTGCCTCGTTTTTTTTTTAAAGTCTTCTTTTTTGAGATATGGAATTAAACGTCAAAAGAATTAGCAAAAATATCATGAAAGTTGACTTTTACAGCAAATATCTTTAGATTGATGCGATGAGAAAAAAAAATGAGGCAAATTATTTTTCTTTATTATCTTGGGAACATAACCATGCAAAGATTTCCCCAAAAATCTCCGGCTAAGGGGACTTTTTTTTCTTCAAAAATTGCCAAAATTAGGCTCATCGGATGTATAATTTCATAAGCTCTCTGAAAATATATACTTTTAATCTATAAATGTTACGTCATCACAAGTTATCGATAAAAAGGTCAAAAGCTTCACATATCGATTCCGAAAAGGTGATGACATACCTTAAAGGACTTCAAAGTGTCTTAAATTTTTTACTACCTCCCTTCCTTGAAGAAAACCAATTTTTATGTTGTTAGCGTTTTCACAAGTTCACAAAGTTTTATTCGATTTATTTCTTTTAGAGAAAGTAAAAATTTCGAAATCTTAAAAATGACAACAAAAAAAGGCGGCTATGATGTGAAATTTGTTAAGGCTGACGCAGAAAATATTCAATGTTCAATTTGTTTATTTACTTTGAAAGAACCTATGCAAGCTGAAGAATGCGGTCATCGATTTTGTAAAAGTTGTGTGGAAGACCTCCAGAAAGGGTATGATAATTTGCAAGTAACCCATATTCGAAAACTACAAATTTTCTAGATAAAACTGGTTTTATTTTGTCCTCTTTTTCAAAAAACTTTATCTTAAAAATTTGATGGTTTTAGAATGAATCAGCTTTTGTAAATCTGAATCTGAAAAATTGAATCCCCACGATTTCCTTTTAAACTTGGCTTTGAATGGCTTTCACTTGGAATTTCAGTTTTTCATCTTGCAGACATTTAAGGCTTGCAAGTGGTATTTACGAGCGGATTTGTAAGATTTAGAGAATTTTGATTTGATTTTTTTAGTGACAATGGTAACCCACTATGCCCTGAAGATCGCAGTGAAATGGTGGTAAGATGAAATGCGTATTCTTTTGGTTACTTACGGTTTCTGTGATTTTATTTAACCTCCCAAATTATCGACATAAAACTTTGATTCGAGTTTCAGAAAAGGTTGAAACAGCACGTGAACGTAATGATTGGTCTCAAATCCTTTCTCAATTTTCAGCTTTTTCGTGACAAAGGAAGACAAAGAGAAATTTTGGAATATGTTGTCTATTGTTCTTACTTCGATGATGGCTGCTCGTGGACAAAAGAATTACGTCATTTAGAAGTTTGTATTATACATTACGAGTTTTCTTATACTTCTTTAAGATTTTCAGGTATCCTACTTCTGATTTAGAAAGCTATGAACACTTCAAAATCCTAAAGCAGTAATCTAAAAACATTGCTTTTTGAGGAACTGTGGAACTGTTGCTTCGATTGTATTTGCATTCTGAGTTTATGTACTTTTTCATAGGATCATCTTGATGAAGAATGTCAGTTTGAACTTCTGCAATGTACCAACACTGGATGTGTAGATCAAATACAAAGAAGAAACCTTTCGAAACATGGCGATGAAGAGTGTCAATACAGAATAATCACTTGTGGTTTTTGTTCAATCAAATATGCTTTTCATTTGGATACGGTTTTTTTCTAATATTTTCATATTTTGTCTGATTTCCTTGCATCAACTTCAAGGGAATATATAATTCAGTCACCCACGATGTTTCTCTTGGCATATAATTTTATCTTTAAGCTTTGATCTAAATTGTATTTTAATTTAATCTAATAAAAATATGAAAGAAAGGGGTGGTAATTTCTTTTAGATATCTGATTCTTTAGTCTTTCTTTTTCTTCATTTCAAGGATCATCTTGGATTTTGTACAGAATTTCCCTTATGTTGTTTTAATTGTGCTGAGGATGGTATACCAAGATCCAAGGTAATCACTTTATCTTTGGCATCTTACATTTGCATAGAACCGATGGAACTAATTTGTTAGTATTAATAGCCCTAATAATATAGTTTTTCAATTTTCAGAATTTAGGTGATAGTTTTATGTTATGTTTTTTATTTTAAAAACTCCAGATTTTACAGTATCATGTGTTTATCATTTACAATCCCTTTCAAAAATGTTATTTTTCAGCTGGAATCTCATATTTCTGATGAATGCACTAAAATACCTCACCCCTGCCATTTTGCGTCACTTGGCTGCGAAGAAAAGGTTAGTAATACCACGCAAGTTTTAAGTGAAAGCATTCTTATGTTTTTGTATGACTTCTCTTACCTATACCGGGTAACTCAAAAAAGACCTCGGATGTTTGTCGTTGTTCTTGGGGCCGAAAAAAATCTTGATTGAAACCAAAAGTACGTTGTTTTAGAAATATGATAAAATTGTCTAATTTGATACCCATTTTTGACGTGTTTTTGCACGTTTTGATAAGTAACTTTTAAATTAGAAAGGTCTAACTTGGTAACTAATGAATCAAATTTTTAGTCAGACCTTCATATAACTTGAAAGAAAATTTTGGTTTGTTGCATAATTTTAGGGCTCAAGTACGCTGTGAAACGTCTAAAGTTTTTTTGTGTCACCCGGTATTTTGTAATTGGTTTCAGGTAATTGCTGAAGATATTTTAAAACATAGCTCTGAATCAGCTGAGTATCATTTGAGTTTAGCACTCAACAGAATAAACAAGCAAGAAGGCAAGATTAAATCTCAAAATGGTGAGATTAAAGCGCAAAATGATGAGATTCAATCCTTGAAACTTGCCCAAGAAAAGATTGTGCAGCGATTGGCCAACATTGAAAGCAAAAAAACACCTGAAGTTTCCACACCTTTCAGTGACGAACATATTTGGAAAATCTACCAATACGATAGAAGATTGGAACAAGCGGAAGATGACCCATATTTTTCTTTGGTCAGGCTTTTTTATACCTCGCAAGGACATAAATTAAAGATTGAATTCTACCCAAACGGTGATGATGAATACGATTACTATGCTGCAATTCTTTTATCAACAGAGAAAGGCAGCTTTGACGATACGATAAGATGGCCTATGAAAGCTGAAATTGTTTTCTCTGCAGGTGACGAAGAAAATGTTTACCATTTTAGTAAATCAATAAATACAAAGTCTGGAGCAGGAAGAAGTTTTCACAAGCCCCCTCACAACTGTAACGGATATGGAGACCAAATGTTTATGCCAGTTTCCGATGCCCCAACATACAACAACGTTTTAACTTTAAAGATAAAGGTTAGTTATTGAGAGATGTAACAGTGGCCCAAAAAACTTCTTTGCAGCCCAAACATTAATTAAAGTGAGTGATTTTTATCAACCAATCAAATGTAAAATTAAATATTCTCTAGGGTTCCTTAGGAGCCGACCAATTAAAAAAAAAATCCTAAGACAGTTTTTCTTTAGGAACCAATTATCAGATTTTTATAATTTTATTGACATTGGCTTTTAGTATAGATAGACTATGCAGTCGTTTTATTTTTTGACTACACCTAAATATTATTCAAAATAGACAATAAATCTTGTTATAAATTGTGAGTCTCTTTGTTAATATGATTGTTAAATCGCTCAACACTGGAAAAAAGGTTCTACCCAAATAAGAGCCAGGAATTCAAATATGTTTCCCACATCTCAATCCAAATCTAAGGTTAATAGACATACGTGTAAAACTTCATACAGTTCACAATTCGAACAATCGTTCCCACAAAGAATCATGTCAATAATGTCAAATTAAAAAATCTTCTGATAAATTTACTTTTTATTCACAGAAAACAAATATACAAGAAAATTAAGATAACTAGCCAATATTATTAAAGATGCATTTTAATTGGCAGATGATACACAATAAAAGGGTGTTGAGGTCTGGACGAGATTTATGGAAAGAGAGGTTGAATTTGAATTGAACCAAACATGTGATACACAGAAGAAGATACGGTAATGATTTTTTTTATTACGATTTAATTATGATAATTATGGTAATGACTTGAAAGGAAGAATTTTCACTGGACCAAATTTTCGGGGATTTTTATCTTCGTTTCTTTAGGTGTCAACCGCTTCAACTTTATTGAAAGAAGCCGAAAGTGTTTGCGAATATATGTCTGCAAAAGTATCTTCCTGTCAAACAATTTCCAAACAAAGCAACCAATCTCTTTCCCAGGTTTTTTCTTTTTCGAGGTTGATTTTATTTTGGAAGTTTTTTAGAACCGGTCTGTTCCAATAAAAAGCAGCCCTTCTTTTTTAAAGGAAAAACTAAGAACCAAGTTACCTGTTATTCAAGCATATTTTAATGATTTTTTTCTTTCTTTAACATCGCCATGTTTAAGTGACGTGTGAAGCTTCAAAATGGAGTTTTTTTCAAAAAGTTTCATTCTAAGTTTTCATAAATAATTATCACAATATTTTATTCATAAAACGACGCAAGGAACCCAATGATTTAGATAAAAGTCAGTGTTTTAAAATATGAATAGGTTCAAGCCTTATCAAGCGGCTTGCTAATAAAGAGGAGAAAAAAAAGTAAAAAGATCAAATTCAACTCTCATTTTTAAAATCAAAAGCTAGTCCTTTATAGTTACATGTAGTCAAACAGACCATCCTCGGACCTATTTTCTATATTACGCATTGAAAGCTAAAGTCTAGTATTTTCAATATATAGAATTGAAACCAC
>JAUJPO010043033.1:0-17523 GCA_032270745.1 Tiaropsis multicirrata
AAAATATATTTTTTTTAAGAACAAGTTTTGCACGTACGATGCTATGTCCTAAACAGTGGTCTAGGCGTACTAATCTTCGTACTCCTCAACAAGTTTAGACGTGTGCTGACGCGTACGCGTACGATCGTACGCCTTTCCGGGCAAAGACTGAGCTTTGAGATACTGACTTCATTCTTCTTTTAATGTGTTCCCAGAAGATTTCTCTAAAAAACAGTCTAAGGATTTTTTTCTAATCTCCTTTTAAATTTGCAATTTAGTAGAAAAAAAGAGAAAATTACAGTAATTTTTTGGCTTTTTTGATGTTTTGTTAGATAAGTTGGGAACTAACCAATTATAAAAATAATCCTAAGACTATTTTTTAGACAAATCTTCTCTGATTCATTCATATAAAAAAAAGTATCATCCGGATAGCTCAAAGCTATGGGTGAATTCATCCCCTTTGAAAGTGCATAGGTTGAAATCCAGTCTTTGTGTACAATAACTCATATTCAGTATGCACAATAAGATTTTAACTAGTACCATCATTTAGGAAATTTTAAGGGCTTTTAGAAAATAAACTTTTATAACTTGTTGAAATTTCTTGTTCGGAAGTTATTAACAAAAGAAGAGAAGGTGTCAAAAAGGGTTATGACATACCTCAATTACCTTCCTAGGAAATCTGATCTATGAATTTTTGTTATGTTTCAATCTGATGACCGGAATTTGATGAGGAGAACAAAGGAAATAAGGTGAGTGAAAAGTATGGCAGAGTAATGCAAAGTATCACCCCTTGATGGTATCCATCCATGAAGAAATAATTATCTCCAACCAGGTAATTAATGAGATAATTTACTTTTTAATAATTATTAGTCTTTATGGTGAAGTGCAGACTACAGAGAGCATCATAAAAGAAAAAATATATAAGGAATTCATTTTAAGTTCCTCCTTCATGAAGTGAGGACATGAGCAAATAACATATAATTGGTATCGTCACACCCTCCCTAATTCCATCAACACCCCTATTTAAAAGTGGCTACTTACTTGTGATAATTGTGATTGTATCTTTTATTTTACTTGTTGAACAAATTCTTTATTAACCATTTTACATATATTTTTACTTATTTATTCTAAATTTATAATTTAACATTTTTAACATAATTATAGATTAGTTTCTTCTTAATCCCAAAAGTGCTCAATGTAAAACAGAGCGATTTATATGAATGTATAAATGATGAAAACGTATGTTTTTGTACTTAAAGTTACATAATTATATACATTTTGATATTTTTAGGAACTTTTTTCTATAAATTAATCCAAAGGGTACATAATATGTACATTTTCCCTGATAACTACTTTTGTTACATATTTGCAAAATTAGGTATTTATTTGTCTCATGCAAATATATAAATCGAATCAGAATCAGAATCTTGCCCAGGTAAGATTCTTTGTGAACCACCTCTCACATTCTGAAATTTTTTTTTGGGGGGGGGCTTATTAAAAAAACAGTGTATAAACAAGATAACTAACTTTATAGTTGTAGATTGTAGCGTCCCTAATTTGCAAAAGTCTCTTGGCCTGTCTGCTCCAACCACCATTGCACCTCATTATACATTACATAACATGCTATATTGCTCAGCCCTTTCATTGTTTGACATTATTGTCCAATCCTTCTATTTCCAATCCTTCTATTTTCTTCAAAACATGAGGTTTTTAAAACATACAGTGTTTTAGACAGGTCTTCCATTTATTTGATGGCTGCGTTTTTAGCCAATGTATAAAAAAGAGGTTTTATTAATTTACACTGGTAAGGGTCGGATTTTGAGCAAATTTTGCACTGCACTGTAAGGGTCCAATTTTGTTTTTTGAATTTCTTTTCCTCTGTATTGTATCAAAGGAAGTTGTTTTTTGGCATTTTGTGTTTCAGAAAACTTTTGTTTTGAAAATTTCACATAGCAAATAGCTTTACAAGCATTTCTTTCCTGTATTTTACCTCCTGCATACATGGCAATAATATCATTAGACTATTAGCACGACACAATCCTACAAATAACATGATGTCTGTGCGTCAAATTTGCTGTGTCTGGTTGGGTTGTCAAGGCAACAATCAATTTCATGTCACATTTAAGCTGTTTGTCCAATTGAAAAGTTTTGTAAAAGTATTTTAATTTTTAAAGCAAATGAATTCCATTTTAATTGAAGAAAAAATAAACAATTAGAAGAGCATACATATACCATTTGTTTGTTTTGTATATTTTTCTTGAGTAAAAAAATGAGCAGTGTTTTCATACATCATAATGCAAAAATAGAAACTTCTGGAAGAGGGATCTTCTTGGATTAAAATTGAAGTAATTAAAAATTATAACAATTCTTTGCCTAATAATAATAGAAGAGTAGAATTTTTGTGGTTGTTAGCTATGTGTCATTGATGTCATTTAAAACGAAAAAAATATGACAACAAAAGAACAGAGAGAAAATGATTTAAGAGAAACTCATTATCTAATTAAAAAGGATATATGAATCATTTAGTTTTGAATAACAGAACCAGAGAATCAACTCAGTGAAAACGGATTTTAATAACATCTATTTTATTACTGAGCTGGACTTTTTTTATAAATATTTTGTGGCTTTAAAACTTTAAAAAACTGTTATAGACGTCAAAGATCTGCAGGACTGAGAGATTAAAAATTATGGTACTTTATTTGTACTTTTACAGTTGTATTTTATTCATGAGGTATCGTTCATATTAATGAAAACCTTCCATCATCAAACTTATTGTTCTTATCTGTGATGATAGGATGAGAGCAGACACAATTTTGATGACTTTGTGTAATTTGAATTATATCATCAAAGATAAAATTACAACACTCTTTTTCTCCACCAAGTTGGAGAGACGATACTTCAACACTCTCCATCGTGTATGGGAATTTTAATAATGTTTGATGACAAAATCTATAAGATGACAAGAATGACAGCTAGATGAGTTGAATGTTTTGTGCTGAAGAAAATACCCCATTTACATTGGTCTAATGTCGTCTTTTTTTCTCTCAAATACATATGGGCAGACTTTTTGTTTTGATAACACTAACATATTATATGATGATGTAGTTTTATCTGGTTGCTTGAAATTCTGATATCAAGATATTTGTTGTGTTTGGTGTTAGATCCATTTTTATTTGTAAACATTCCGGTCATGCTAGTTATAAAAATATTTGAAACTTTTTGAGAAGAGAAGTCAAGTAAAATGATGCCTTCATCATACATAGTTACATGAATTTGAATGGATTTGTGTTTTGTGTGAACTTCTTGTGAAAAATTATTATTTTTGATAATGTGAATCTGTAAAAGTTTTGTGTGATTTGAAATAACATGCTAAATAAACTCTAATCTAGACAAGATTTATGTTTGTAAAGGCTCGTAGTGTTTTGACTCATACATAGACAAATTTTGCATGATGTTAAGAAGAAGTCTTTGCAACAAACCACCGTAGCATTGTTTTGATTCAAGTTGAAAACTTTTAGATCGTTACGTAAAAATGAAACGCCTATAAGGCCTATAAGTATTTGAAAATAAAAGTTTGATTTTATATAACACAATTAAGCACTATTTGCAAATTTGCTAGTATAAATGACGTTCATTTTAATTCTAATCAATTTCATGAATCAGGAAAAGATCAGAAATGAATAAGTTTATTACATTTTCCTTATTTACTAGCTATAAGAATTATACATTAACATGCTATATTGCTTTGTGATTTTTAATCACTTATCATTCAGTTGAGAATTTTAAAAGTATATGCTAAAACTGTTAAACTTAAAAGTCAGGAAATCTATCTATGTATCAATAATGGTAAAAACAGTCTCTTACCATTATTTCGATGTTTATTGATACTGGTTTATCAGCTTTTTTTCTTTTACGACCAAAATTGTGTGTAATTAAAAATGTTGTCATTTCAATTCTGATCTGAACTGTGTGCTGTTTGAAAGTTGGAATTAGGTATGGAAAGAGTGTGTTGGTCTGTTTTATCTTTCATTTTTATATACTCTCCAGACGATCATATATAAATGTTAAATTTTTGTATCATCTTTTTGAGGCAGTTTTAATTCATTAAGTATATTTGTCATTATTTTGTGGCCATAGAAAATTTTATCATATTTCAGATTTTATCAGCGTTACTCAGAAAAACTGTGACCTTCTAACTTTTAACAGTAATGATTTGACAAAGCTTCCTTGCTGTAGTTCTAGGAAGGTCAGCTTTTAAAAATGAAAGTCGGACCACATCCTCCTTATTCTATTGTCTGAGATTTGAAAGCTGATTGTCTGAAATTTTACATTAAATTCTTCTGAATTTGAGAAGTTTCGAGTGACTGTTTTAAATAGTATTTTTCATTGGCATCTAGAGGTAGGCTTTTGAGAATTGTCGTTCTTGAGAATTTCAACTTTAAAATATCCTGATATATAAAATCATATTGTTTTTGTTGATAAAGATTCTACCCATAATGCTAATGTGTTTCTCTTAATACCTTTCCTTAAGAGCATATGCTTCTAAATGTGATTTTGATTTTCGTGGTTTTTCTTGTGTTATTTTGTGTAGAAAAAAAAAGCGATTTTTTACATCTATTCATATCCATTGTCTATCTTAATTGGATTTCTGAGTTGTTATCTTAATTGAAATGTTGGGCTTTTGCTTTTGTCAATGTCTAATACTCTCGTTTTCTTAGTTTTGATTGCTTTCAACTAGGTAGAAGCAGCAGTTTTTCATATTTTTAACATGTCGGCGGTGCTACGTGAGAGATTAAAGAACGTGTTCTTTTCAGCGCATAACAAACCTGTTAAATTAATTCCAAATTTTTATCTTTATTTTTCCAGTATTAAAGAATATAAAAAGGAAGAACTAGAATTTAAAGGTTTTGAGTAAATAAATAAAGAAGAGAATAATATCAAGATGTTGGATTAAGAAGGACAAAATAACAAGCAGGAAGAAGAGTGAAATAAAAGCTGTGAGTACAACCCTACTCTTTCGTGAGTTTTTATATACGCCATCAATATTTTGATCTGACCCTTACTTAATGAAGAAAATGTTATGTTTAGATCAATTTCCTTTGCATCTAAAATTGTAAAATATTTTGTTTATCTGATGGTAAGCTTTATGTGAGATTAGAAGCCCAAATGAATCCCTACTACTATTGTTTCTTATGAAAAACCTTTTTGTTGTGTTAAAGTAATCTCAATTCTAAACTCGTTGTTTTTCAAACTCAATAGCGTCTTAACTTAAGCAATCGTCGATGGATGGATATAAAGATATAATACGCGCTTCTTTCTTTCTTTCCTTTGACGGAATTTCGAATTTAGAAAGCCTCGCCATGATTTTCTCACAATTCATTCAGCTCACTTTTTCTCTATTTAGTATGGCGCTCTAATCTCCTTTTATAGCCTATGGTATGTATGTTTTTAGTAGCTTTAAATTGAATGTGTCTATACCCTGAAATCTATATCTACAGTAAGTAGCTTGAATATTTTTTTCACAAGAAAAGAAATTATTCAATCCTTATGATATTTTGAATTCCAAAATGTAGTCTAGTTTTGTAATTCGTTTTAGCATACTCTTCAACTATACTTTTGAAAGTATTTAACCTTATTTTTCAATATAATAAACTATACTAAAATGTATCTTCTTTTTCAATAGATGCATCAATTCATCGTTACCGTTACTTTTGCATTCTTCTTAATTGGTTGCCATGGTGATTTGCCCAAAGTCAAACCTCAAGATCCTGGTAAAGGTTTTTTCCCGAAGTTTTTAACTAGTCTAAAAAAGTAGGGACGTCTTATCAAGGTATTCTTTCTGAAGAAACCACTAAGTAAGTTTGATCGAATTAAGCAAGCTCTCGAATAAAAAGTACTGTCATGTAGTTTTTGCTTTAAAACGGCATTTTATTCAAAGTTGATGACTTTTTCTTTTGAATAAACCAGAAATGACGGTTCCATATCTTTTCGTTAGGGGGAGACTCCCTGCAAACTTTCTCATTTGTGAATTTTTGAAAACCCTAAAAGTTTTACTTACTTCTTTGCGTAAAGAAAGGGTGCTGGTGTGTGTTAGGGTTGGTGTTGGTGCTGGTGTGTGTTGGTGTTGGTGTTGGTGTTGGTGTTGGTGTGTGTTGGTGTTGGTGTGAAACATTTCGGTGTTTTGGTACAATAAAATATATTTTGAATTTCCTGAAACCACATCCTTGGGTTCCCTAAGCAACCGTGAGACATTTAACGTTAAACCCTATTTCTTTTCTTTTAGTTTGTAATCAGCCGTTAGGACTTGAAGATGTGAATATAATAAAGAATTCGCAAATCAGCACACCCGACGGAGCAGTGACTGGTGGCAAGGAAGGAATATATGCACGTCTTAATAACGATGAAGCGTGGTGTATTCCGCAATTGAAGTCGTCCGTTGATGTGTTCCGCGATCAAATACATTTAGAGATAGATCTTGGCGATGAAAAGTCCATCAGAGCGATAGCATTGCAAGGTTGCTATATTTTGATGTTCATTATTCTAAAACAGTTTCTATAAAGTGACTAAAATCTTGTATTGATGATTTGTTGTAAGGTTTGATAGTGATTCTCTTCTCTACATCTTTGATTTTTCTTTATTGCAGGTTTTAAGCAGTATGGTTATGGTGAATTGATTCGATTTCTTTTCGACATGGGTAGTGAAAATTATGTCAAGCATTCTGATGTATGTACTGAATATAGTGTAGAGGCAAAGTTCTTTCCTCCTGACAGTCCCATCTTATGGTAGAACCTTCGTTGGCAAAGAAGGAAAAACTGTGAAATATTATGAGGCGGTGAAATAAATCACTGACCTGTTATATAATTGTAGTGTTACTTGCTTTCCACCGTGAATAGTCTGCACGATTAATTTTGTTTGCAAGTACCGTATTACTTCGAATGAACGCTTCTTTTAAACACCCCCCTCGAATGAACGCCCCCTTTTTAGAAAAATATTTAATAAACGCTCCCTCGAAAGAACACCCCTCCCCTAAAGGGGGGCGTTTATTCGAGCTCTGGTTTGAGGGAGATGGGTATTTAGACACAAAAGAACAAGGATATCTTACAATTTTCTGCTTTATTTTTCTATACAAGCCTTTTTTCCTAAATTAACAAATAATGTTGTTATTGTATCAAAATATGCGTATCACATTAACCAATAACAATACTTTGTGTTAGATTTTTCAATTTTTTGATGAACACCCTTTTAAACCCAAATAAATTATATATATTCGATTATTCGAAGTTATACGGTATGTCTCTCTTTGAGAACTTACTTAAATATTTTGTGGTTTTAGTCAGGTCTGCAATGGTGTATCAGGATAACATTTTATTATTCATCTGATTTTCTTATTGATAAATTCGTCTCCAAATTCCAGTGGCAAATTGTATAATTGTTTTTTAGATCAAAGTTGGAAACAAGAAATTTGGTGAAATTGAATACGTGATTTTGGAAAAGCCTATAACAGCACGAACCATACGTATTGTGCTTCAATCGGGATCGAATGTGAAATGTTTACGAGCTGAATTGTATGGTTGTGGAAGCTATCGAAGAAATGTGGAATATCACCGTGAGTTGGTGTTGTTGAATATTTGGAATCAATTGCGCATAATATACGAGTTATGGAAATGATAAAATATTAGGTCACCTTCACACGTCAATTTTGTATGCCGATTCCATGCAACTTCATGACGTGAAAATCCTTTCCAGGTCTTGACCCCTCACCTTATTATTCAATAACCAATCAGATTTCAAAGAGTCAGATTTTTAGGCTTTTTAGTCAGCTTTCAAAGAGGCTCATTTGTATGTATGTAATGTTTGTAACTTTCTTTTTAGAATGTCCAATTACCAACAAAGAATTAATGACGGGTGCACTAAAAACACAAGATGGTACCAAATACATTACACAGACTACTTTCTTGTCTGCTACTTCTCTCTATAGTGGGGAACGTCTCCTCTTCAGTGAAAATTACGCATGGTGTGTACAAAATGACCAACAGCCTTTACAGACATTTTCAGATTACGCCGAAGTGAACCTAAAGCAAGACTCTTTGATCTATGGATTAAAGGTGGACGGTTATCGTAATACTATTGGACAGCCTAGTGATGAGAAAATGGCAACGGATTTCAAAATCCAATATGGCGTCATGAACAACGATAAAATTGAATGGGTTTTCTATAAAGCGAACGCTGTAAGTATTTTGAATCGATTTTTTCCGACCAAAAGTAACAAAAGAGTACTTCCCTGCAGAGACTTTTTGCGAGTAATTATCGGCAAAACAGACACCAGTATAAACAGTATACTAACTCTCCTGAGTAATCTGGAACAAGTTTATCATTTCTTTGGTTTAATGTTTTCATTTAGGTGTTAGATTCCACTTTATACCGAACGACCGCCCTATCTATTTCACCGCCCTTAGTCGCACGATATGTTCGAATTTACATGAAAGTGAATGATACAGAAATCAATTGTATCAAACTACAATTATACGGTTGTAAAGCTTCACTGACGCCTTGTAAGTCTCTTTCGTATTTTGTAGAAAGCACTTTCATCTTTTGCACGATTCACACTGTTGCACGCTATTGTTTACAATTTCAAGCATGTTGACTTTTGCACTATTTTTGGCATTGTATTCTTTTGGATAAGCAAATGGCATGTGGCAAAAGATAATATTCCAAATCTTTCTATAACCAGCAGCAACACCATAATTTTTTGATACTATAACTTAGTTTCTATAACTACCACTTTGTTTATCAAAAAGGATTCAATTTGTTTTGAATTCTGCTTATTGAACCGTTTGCTTAACCAAAAATATAATTCAGCTCACATAATATTTAACCCACCGTAATAACGTTTGAACAGTGAACAGTATTCTGTACAACTCACACTATTAATGAATTTCAACTTATTCAAGTGCTAACTTATGTTCCTACCAAGAACTACCAATTATCGTCGTAATACCAATATCAATGGAAATGGTAACCAACTTTTCACTTTTGAAGATGACGTCACGGATACGATGAATTAACCAGGGCTTCTCACTTAATATGATAATTTATGATAATTATTTCATAGTGGTTCCTGCGACAACTGTCATAACAACTAATCTCACTAATACAACTACCACAACCACACACAGAACTACCACTACACCACCCAAAGGTACTACTTATGATGATGCAAATCTTCTAAAACCCTAGTTAACGCCTCCACCCGCCAGCCCCGTCCCCGCCCTTTGTCACATCTCTTCGACAAACAACTTCTTTGCCTCTGAGATTTGGAAAATTTATTAACTCACCCAATCAGAAAGTTCTAATTTAGGTACTTGTTATGCTAAAGGTGATTGCCCAAAACCCTCACTTTTACTTCTTCCCTTCAATTAAGTGTAACAGAGAAATTCTTCTTGTGCTTCCTAACCCTAACATTCTTTCTAATTAACTTCTTTCATTATTTACAATTATAACCAAGTATGAATTGATAGTTTGCTTTGATAAAGTTAACATGCACATCCACATGCTTGCTATGCCACTTTCTTTATGTTATTTCTTAATGAAATTACAAAGGTTCATTCAGTTAATTCAGTTTGTTCAGTTTAGTTACAATGTATAGTTACCATTAGGCCTTGTTTATCAATGTTTTGGAAATAAGTAAACAATATACACAAAGAAGTCAGTTTTGAAATTTTAGGGTCAAAAATGGTATTGTTAAAGTGTATTTATTTCAAAGCAGAACAGAACCCATCTTCCCTCCTTTGAGGTATTTGTTTTTGATACGCAGAAAATAAATGTACTTCAAAAAAGATAAACTGCAGTGAACCGTTTGATCGATTTAATTGCTCTTGATCTTGTAAAAGATACAAAAAATATTTTTATCCGCAGAAATTGATGTTTTTAATGTTTGATACTGTATTTTGGTTTGTAGCAATTAAATGTTAGTAAGACAGTAATTCATTTGTGTTATGTGATGATGAAAATCTATGTTTGTTTTCCCAACCCGTAGCACGTATTGTGTACTACCAAATACCACAAGGTCAAGAACCATGGGAAGATAGCAGCTATACTGGTAATGCCAATTCTATTGGGATTCTAAACGGTGGTCTTGGTTGTCTGGTGGACGGTAAAGCAATCTCAGGTACCAACCCTGTCAAATCACCAGAATGTTGGCTTGGTTGGCGCAAAGTTAACGTCTCCAAACCCTTCATTAAATTGGAGTTGACTCACAAAACAACCATCACTGGAATCCGTCTTCGAGTGTTTGTAGATAAAGCTATCAAAGCGTCGACCGTCATGAAGTTCACCGTCCGGACGACACCGCATTTTGGCGTATTACCAGATTACACCGGTTATGTTTGTGCACCGGATAGTTATTATCAACTTTCTGAGGAATACTTTGTTGAATTGGACCTTGGAAGTGTTAAAGCGCAGTTTATTGATATCTTTCTGGAATATTCGGAAGAATTAATTCTCCTGCGACAAGTCACACTCAAACAAGGTGAATTTTCAATCTTTTATATTTTCACCTAAAATCGCTACAATCAGTGGAATAAGACATTGGTAGTAGGGTAGAACTTGTTAGAGTGCCATCCCCCAAAAGTTTAATGATAAGAGTCCCAAAGCCGGGAATCCCATCGAATCATCGAAGCTTGTAGGAAGGGGTGATAAAAACATCAAAATTAAATATTAACGGCGCTGATTATAGATGGCTACATTTCCCCTCTTTACTATAGCAGTCTTCCTATGAATATCAGGGAAGGTAATCAACTCGCTGTTTTTATTACAAAGAACTAATATTTTTGTTTGAAACATAAAGTTTGATTTTTTTTCTCAAGGTCAACTATCAGATGGTGCATTGAAGTTATCTCAGACACCTGAAAAATGCGTCATTCCAGTAGTATTTGAAACAAGTAAGGTTTGCTTTAAAGCTCCTTCTATCTGCTTTAGGAAAAAATAATTCCCTTTTCGCACACGTCTGTTTTATAATTACACTAAAGAGATTTCAAAAACTTCTATGACTTTAAAAACACCAGGAATGAACCCAAAGGCAAAGTTCCAGTCTTCGAAAACTTTTTAAGGCTTTAAACCTCTAAAAAAATAATCTTTCAGGAAAAGGTGGCAAAGCAGATGATTCCAGTAAAATCATAATCATTGTTTGTATCGTCCTCGGTCTTCTTCTATTGGCTGTCGTTGGCTTCATTATTTACCACTATCGTACGTCACTTCATAAGAAGTTCAAATCACACGCACGTCATGATCAATTGTTGGTAGAACGTAAGACACCTAACGGCAACGGAAAGCTTTACGTGCAAGGGAACGGTTACGGCCAGTTGAACGGACATTCGCCGCAAGTCTCGTACAAAGGTGGACGTAATGGTAAGATATTCTTTAAACACGTGATTATGAAAGAACATACAGATATGATTTCTAGCACAAGCGTGGCTACATACTACTGTGGCCCCTTTATAAAAGTAAATTTCAAAAGGGGAAGGGTTGTGATTAGGGTTAGGGGTAGCTTTTAAGTTTATAATATTGTGTTGGTTAATTGGGTACATCTTTTGGAAGAAAGGGTTTTCGAAAAGGGAGTTTTGTTAACCGTGGTCTTAAAACTCACTCTATGTAGCTTCTATTTGATAACTGTTCTTGTATGTTCTTCATCAAGATCACGATGATTCGGAACAAGTTTATGCAGCTCCCGAGATAGCGTTGTCCGTTAGCGAATCATCTTTGCTTGACAATAACGCCCCACAATACGCCCAATACAATATGATTGACGATCACACAGATAGCAACCCCTCCCTGTATGCTGCACCCAACACCAAACAATATGCTGAGCCTGATCAACAACAATCGGAGCCTGTGTATCAATCAAGCGCTATTTACGCAACAACTTACAAGAATCCGTATCAAGCAGTCACCCCCTCCACACTTGTATACGCCGATCCGGCCAAAATAGTTTCTTCAAAATTACCGCAAACGTTACGGAGCTTCCCCAGAGAGCAATTAGTTTTTCGTGAGAAAATCGGAGTCGGCCAATTCGGTGAAGTTCACATTGCCGAAGCTACGGGGCTAGATGATATTTACGGGACTATTGGGCATTATAACTCTTGGGGCTTACCGGACACTGCGAACGTGGCTGTGAAAGTTTTGAAATCGGACGATGAAATGATTGAGGAGGAATTCCTAAAAGAGGTTACCATTATGGCTGAATTGAAACATGAGAATGTGGTGCGTTTGCTTGGCGTTTGTGAAGATAAACCAATGATAATGGTGTGTGAGTATATGGAGAACGGTGATTTGAACCAATACTTACGTCAGAAACGACCGATAGACGAACATAATATACGCGCCAGTATGCTGCCCGATGACGCGCTATCCATTGACACCCTGATACACATGTCCCAACAGATAGCAGCCGGTATGAAATATCTACACGCTGAAGGTTTTATACATCGTGATTTGGCAACCAGAAATTGTTTGGTCGGTGCCGCCTTCCAAGTCAAAATAGCGGATTTTGGCTTGAGTCGAAGTTTATACGAGAAACAGTATTACCGGGTGGAAGGAAAAGCGGTACTTCCCATTCGATGGATGGCACCGGAGTGTCTATATTACGGTAAGGTTTTGTTGTATAAGGGAGGAGTGAAATCTTTGTCTTAGTTTGGGTTACCATGGGTTACCGTCAAGCGACCTATTTAGTCGATGGTGTATTATACGTTCGTTGGGGTATTATACGTTCGTTGGGGTTATTAATTTTCAAGCAAAGGAAAGTCACGTCATTAAAAATTATATCTTTCTTGGTAGGACGTGCTTGCACCTTATTGGATCAACGAAATTTATAATTTCATTTTGTCAGAAAAATGACAAAATAAATTCTAATGACTTTACCTGTACATTTTGATGAATTTATTTAAAGAATTTATTTCAAGCCGTACATTTCAATTAATCGAATTCTGTAATAAGAATTTTATGGTCGGAATAATTGCAACCCCAAGAGGCTTTGATATCAGTACTTTGCTTTGCTTTGTTTTGCTCTGCTTTGTTATCAAACACATTGGTGACTTAATTCTCACAAGCAGTCCGAAAATATATATTTTTGAAGTTTCAATATTCTCTTTTCTTTTCCACCGCAGGTACTTTTAAGAATCCTACAGACATCTGGAGTTTTGGTGTGACTTTATGGGAAATCTTTAGCTTCGCACGTGAATCACCTTACTCTGAACTTACTGATTTACAAATTATTGAAGCCGCTTGCGAATCCGTTCAACATCCCGATCGGGAATTCATATTTCGTTTGGAACAACCTGCAACGTGTCCGGATGAGGTGTATAGACTTATGTTGAAATGCTGGAATAAGAATCCGGAAAACCGGCCGCCTTTTGCGACGTTGAATCGCCAGTTCATGCAACTGAATACGAGCTCAGAAGGTGATATTTAAAAGTGATGTTTTTTGTTTATTGTTTGTGTTGTGTAGAATTTGTTTTTGTTGAGATGTAAAATGGGTTTTATATCCTGGTACGTCGTGACTATAAATAGTAGTGTGCCACTAGACATTTCGTTTCCCATGAGACTTAAAAAAGCACTCTACGCTGCAAGTGAATTATTTGAGCTGAGAAAAAGCCTCAATAAGCTGGAGTTTTCGTTTGAAATAAGTTCATATGCAACAGAAACCTAGTTCTGAAATTTATCTCGTTTCGCCAATGTAGAGTTAAGGAACCAAACAAACATCAATTTAAAGCTGCCTTGGCAATTTAAAGCTATTTTCTTTTTTCATGTCTCAGTAAAGCTCTTTTTTATTGTCAGGAATTTGATTGATCTTTTTTAAGTACTTTTCTGACCATTTTATTTAAATTGAACAATTTCATAAAAGTATATTTTTTGAACCAATAGAACATATTTGAGTAATTCTTTTGTAAATTTTTAACATTAAAATCAGGGATTTTCAAACTACAGGCAGGTTCGTAATGAGCTATCGTATATGTTTCCTTTTTATACTTTAGGGTACTGTACAGTACCTCTGAAGGTTTAAATTCCATCCATTTTCGCAAAAAGTTATCTGATCATGTAAAGCGGATACAAAACGTAAATTCATTCAAAATATGGTATGGCGTTTCAAATCCCTTCAATAGTTTTTTCTACGATACGTGTTTTCTGTTTGTTTTTTTTCATATCGAATTTCATATTTTCATTCACACCTGTACATAGTATTTAACGCGTATTCTCTTCCCTGTTTGTTTATCATTTTGAGAAAAGGTTATTATAAACTGCATAAAGACAGTTTGTAAAGCATCAAATCTAAAAGAACTCACTTATGTCTAAAATACCTTATGTCATTTCTTTGGTGTGGTTCAATACTGTCGAACGTGCTAACCGCACTGGTTCAACTTCAGTATCTTTCAAATTACTTGAAAAACATTTTAGCATTCCTTAAAAATTTAATCATTTTATCAAGCATACCCTACCTCAATGTTTTACCCCAACATCGTTCCCAGGGCGATAAGCTTTCTGACATTAGATATGACGCTTAAGCCCTGGTTTGGGCTACTTCAATATCCAATCAGATTGCGGCATTTTTGGCGGGAAAAATGTCGACTTGATAGATGAAAAATAGTCACTAAATATATAATGCAAATAACCACTTAAAATTATAACGTGTTTTGAAGAAAAAAACGTTTTGATTGATAACATCTGAAAAAAAACTACTCTGATTGGTCAATTTTGAAACAAAAGTACTATTTACTCAATGATCTACGAAAATTCCTTTTGGTTTGCAACGAAATAAAAGTTTGAATAAACAAACATTGTATATTGTTTAATTTGCGAGAAAAGAAGGAGAGCGCATACGAAGAATTTTGTTTTTGTTTTTTCAGAAGTATATTATTATAAAAATTATTTTTCGTTCTTGATGCAACCTAGACAGGAATCCCGTATATCACTTCACCGGATTTCTCGAACTCCTTGCTCAGTAGATAGACGGGTCCAATTGAGTGTTCATGAAATTGAACACGAATTCCGTGACCTTATCTTCCATCTTTAAAATCTCGACTTAGATATAAAATTATATTTTAGTAAGGCTAACCACGGCGGCGCGAAAATTTATGTCAAGTTTTTTGCTCTCATGATGGCGCATTTTTTGTAAACACTAGGCAGTTTGTTTCTTTCAAGTTTATTATCCGTCAGTCTTTTATCAAAATCAAGTGAAATGTTGGTGATTGATTATCTTTATTAAAAACTGTTACTTTTATAACAACAATTCAAATCGAATACTGCTGGGTGCTCTCTTCTTGATGAAATGTACAATCAATCATAAACTATGGACTGTTATTTTTATAACAACATCATCTGATCATTTTTATAACAACATTTCCTTTGACTTGATATATTGTGTTTATATCGCCTTTTTATACCTGATATGGCTGCTGCCCAAGTTGATGCCTTCAAAGCTCAAATGGCTCCAAAATCGAATCTTGAAATAATTGCTGACGGTATCATCAAGAAAGTGAATTCTACTTACCATCTGAAGAGTAAGCAAATGGCATGTATTGATAACATTGTGAAAGGTAAAGATACCCTTGCTATCCTGCCAACCGCTTATGGAAAAAGCATGATCTACCAAATGTTGCCCTCAATTTACAAATGTCTTCAAATTGGACAAAAAAACCATCCCATTATCCTTGTTATTTCACCGCTGCAATCCCTCATACAAAACCAGATAGCTGAAGCTGATGAACTTGGTTCATACCTTGAGATTAAAGCTTGCAGCCTAGAAATGTGCTCTGATATCGAATCACTGAAATCAAATGGATACAATATCATTCTTGGTATTCCTGAAAAGTGGCTTTCATCTTCTGTCAAAGATTTTGTGTCATCATCCTATTTGCGGAAGAATGTTGTTTGTGTTGTTGTTGATTAAGCTCATAAAATTTCATGGTAAGAGCATATAATTTTTAAAGTATTTCACAAGTGCTGTGGCAGGCTTTTTTTTGCACTTTTTCTGGACTTACTATATGTACACACAAGCCATTTGTACTAACCACCTGTTTTTTTCTATTTCCGGGAGGTTAGGGGAAAAAATAAATTTTACTCAATTTTTTTTGCTCAGGGGTGTCGCTTCTTCATCAACTTCATCACAAAATGTTTTCAGAGAAGCATTTTCAAGAATTGGAGAGATTCGATCATTTTGTTCTGAGAAAGTTCCTGTTCTAGCACTCAGTGCAACCATCGAAATTGACTTCACCGATATTGTAAGAGGAGCGTGCAGCCTTTCCAAATCTGTTAAGTATATTTATTCATGTCCTGATCGAAAGAATATTAGACTTTCCATTGTGGATATCAAAACAAAGTCAATTTCTTGTTTTAATTGGTTATTAAATTTGCTTGTAAATGAAATGGAGAATTGCCCAAAAGTATTGATATATTGCCATTCACAGCAGTTGGTATCCTGGTTATTTTGGCAATTCAAAGCCAAGCTTGGTGTAAATTTGTACAAAAATAAGATCGAACACTTTGAAAATTTTTTGATTGGCATGTACCATGCAGATACATCCCCCTTTAATAAGGAGAAATATCTGAAAACATTAACTTCAGAAAATCAATCACCACGTGTTATTATTGCCACAAGTGCCATTGGTTGTGGAATAAATGCTAAAAATTTACAATTTGTATGTCATTTTGGCCCGGCTTATTCATTAGTTAACTATTGTCAACAGGTTGGACGAGCTGGACGTAATGGTGAATCAAACTGTCATGGCATTTTATATACTTTTTCTGGTTACTTTAATAAAGAAACTAATCTTAAAATGAAAGATTATTGTGGATTAGAGACCTGTCTCAGGTCTGGTCTGTTTTCATCATTTAGTGAAAATCAGGCAACTATTTTTCCCCTTTTTCCTGCACACTCTTGCTGTTCCGTCTGCACACGTTCTTGCTCATGTGGTGATGAACATGGTTATTTTTTTGAAAAAGAATGTGAATTCAAATTGGATGAAATTCAAACGGTCATTCGAACTACTTCTCCTGAAGATAAAGCTGCTATCGAATCTCTTCTTATCGACTACCATCATAATTTTTTTCAATCAGAATCTGATTTAAATCTTCCTTCTTCCTCGATAACTGGCTTGACTGGTTCGCTTATTACTGATGTTATAGAGAAACTTGATTTTATACAATCAGCAGACTATTTAATGAATAATCTCAATATCGTTGATTATGGAGTTGCTGTAAAAGTTTTTTCAATAATCTCGCAATATTTTAATTGTGAACAAGTTGTTAACACCACTGAAAATAAAACTTGTGAAGAGGATGAGAAGTATGTTTTTTCAGACTATGAAAATTTGTCTGATATTGATATCGACCTAGAGATTGAGACTGTTTAAAATTTTATATCGTTTTTGGACCTACCAGAGGAGGTCCTATAAATTAACCTATGTTCGTTCGTTCATTCGTTCGTTCGTCCGTTAGTTCGTCTGTTACCAACTTTTCTCGAGATTGGTTCATTAGTTATTTCTGATTTTTGGC
>JAUJPO010043044.1:0-17520 GCA_032270745.1 Tiaropsis multicirrata
ATAAAAGAAATGCACGCTTTTTAAAACAAATGCATCCAAACCTCGAACAAAGACAGATCCGTCATTTCGTCTCCTCTCTTCACAAACCCTGATGTACGAAGGAATTTAAACCTTTCAATACAGTCGAACGTGCGAACCGCACTCGGCTCAACTTCAGTATTTTTCCAACTAGCTCAAAGGCCCAGTTGTAGTTGTTCAAATATATCAAATGTCAGTCCGATTACTCTTGAAGTCTCTAGTAGGGCGCAAGAATTCACCCCCAACCCTAAAAAAGCGGGAGCAAGGACGACAGGTTCTTTTTTCACGAGTTGCTTTAATTTTTTTGGATTTTGGATTTTTATGTAGATTTCTTCTTTTACCAATTTTTTATTTTTCTTGTTAGTTTTATTAAACTGAAAATAAACTACAAAGCTATAAAAATAAGTCCAGTGTCATTACCAGGCCAGGTCGTTTTGGCGAAAAACTCTTCCCCAGGCCCCAAAACTCAAATGAAAAAAAAATGGAAAAAAAACCCAGGTATTCGGCCAAGGAACAAGTGTGCAAAATTTCAGCCAAATCCGACCATATTTGGAGTCTCCAGGCTGCCCCAAAGTTTTCGGACACACAGACAGACAAGACAGACACTGTCAGATTGTAGCTCAACTGAAATTGAGAATAATAACAATTATAAGAGACATGCCTTACCTAAGACATCAAGAAAAGTAAGCGATATGATAATATTGGTTCCCCAATTTACACTAGTTGCCACTGAAGCAGCACGACCTTTGATGGCTGTTGGAAAGATTTCCGTTAATAATAACCATGACACTGTAAAAAATGAAAATATAAAAATAACATAAATCTGTCTAATACAGTGAGTGTACTCTTTAAAAGATGTACGGACGCTTAATCGTGTCAAAAGGCGGACACTTCTATTTGGAGGTTGACTATATTTTTCTAATTAAACACGTTACACGTTACGCAATGTTATCCTCAAAGATCAAGTTTGGATTCACCAGATTGGGTTGTGGAAGAGGAAGGGGGAAATATGAAATGGTTCGTGTTCCCCCGAAACTTATGATGTGCAGGGGTTAAATGTGCAGGGGTCAAAAATGTAAAATATCCGGGGGTGAACTATGAGAAAAAGCTTATACCTCCACCCCCGTGCACAATTATTTTTCTGGAACAGCCCATCAGCCCATCAGCCAAAATACCTTACTAAAACAAACGCCATCAACGAAGAAAGTGAAATGGTGGTAAATCGAGATGAAAATGAAACAGACTTACTTGGACCATAACCAACAGCATAACCAATCACGAAGAGCATCAACGCCATTAAGCATGTGTATTTTACAGACCTAGGGATGGACTCTGCGGGTCCCTCATCATCATTATTATGACTAACTAGAGTTTTATTGTTTGTGTTAGTACATATAAGATTTCTTATACGGCTATCATTCCCAAGCTGTCTATGATGCATCAACGTTTTATTTTTTACGTTCAAATCTATAATAGTCTTGTTAAAGTTTTCCATCGTACAATTTCGCATGTATTTGTCACTGTTTAAGAGATGCGAATGAACTTTTTGTGTTCCTATGTAGTCATGACACGCTGGCTGGTCATGTCCTTTTTGGAAGGGTTCGGTGACAGCACTTAATGTGATTAAGCTTACTGTCATTATTGCAGCACCGACTAACAAGAATGTACGTCTCCCTATAATACGAATAGGAATAAAAGTTCTACAATGCTATGGTTTCGGTTTGCAGTATAAAATGGTGAGATGTGTGGTATAAAATAATTATGCATAGTAGTATTTCTATTAATTTTATGTTTTAAACTTTCAGTTGTTTCAATGAGATTACACTGACTGTACGTACACATGCGAAACGTGATTGTAAATAAATGCCCAGTATCATGAGAAATCAGAAATTAATAAATCACATATTAGAAACTTAGAAACGAGGAAAAAAGAAACTCAACCGAGCTTTCAAATTACGTATGGGAATTGCAATGTAAAGACATTCCTCCAGACCTAAATCGGGAGATAATTGACCAAAACGGTACAAAATACAAAAATGGTTCAAAGAAATGCAATTTATGTTTAACTGAAAAGTACCATATAATCACCTCTGAGCTGGATTTAATTAACAAAAGGATGGAATTAATTTCAAAATGTCGACACGTTAACAAGTTCATTTTTAAAAAAACTTTAAAACAATCCAACCGGACGTTCCATAAATATATATATTTTACGACTTTTTTACGCCTTTTACCAATTCTTTTATCAAAAATTTGCAGTTTTAACACATCAGTTTTATACAGTTTTTTAATTAGTCCTATTATCTCTTTTATTATCTCTTTTATAGCTTTTTAACCTTTTAAATTATAGATTTTCACTAACATTTCTTTTATACATTTGAATAAGTGCAGAAGCACGAAACTTTGAGTCATGTATTATGTTTGTTGAACTTTTATTTACATAAATCACATATTACTAATATCACATATCTCACCTAACTTATCAACTGAAAGCAACGTTCCCATTGTAAATACAACCTGTGAAATAGACATAATGATATAATAATATTTAATGAAGAACAAGTCTCGATGATGTTTGATACTGGTCGAAGGAAACACTCCAAAATGCCCACACCCTTTAATAAACCTATCGAGTTAAAAGCCTCTCTAACAGTAGTCCCTAGCGTCTAGACGACTCCAGTCTACTCTAACAGACCATGAAATGATTAAAAATTAAAAATAATGAAAAGTAAAATAAATATTTCACTACCTTCACAACACCAAGGCCAATAGTTGCTAGTGTGGCTGATGTGTTCATATTAAATCCTAACCGTTTGAATAATGCTGGTGCATAATAGAGTACAGTCGGTTGGCCTGTAAGCTTTGAAAATAAAAGACGGAAATTAAAGTAAAAGAAAATTCTTTTTTTGACAGTGGAAAATTTCGAAACTAAATTTTAAACAGAACATAAATTTCACTTATCAACTGGTCGCAAAATTCTTTAAAAGTTTGAAAAGAAATTCAAGAAAAAAACTTGGTTTTGGACCAGAAAGAACCTTGTCTGTAAAAACCAGATAACTATGGAAAATAGATCCGTAGAGGATCTATTCCCATTCGCAAATTTCTAGTTTGAAATTTTTCGCAAACCCAAGCCGTACCAATAGCAGTTCCCCGCAGATTCTTTTTGCGGGAAATTATGGGAAAAACAGACAACAATAAACGTGAGGTATACTCTAATACTTTTTACGGGGAATTATCGGGCAAAAAAAACAGACAACAGAGTATACTAATGAACGATAAACGGTACATTCTACTCTGGGTAGAGACCGTAAAGGAAACTGACATACCTGTTGGAAGAGGATGACGCCACAGCCAATCACCATTCGCATACGCATGTTATCTTTGTTTGAAAATAAGTCAAAGAAACTGTAATTCTATGGAAAAAAGAATATAAAAATTAAGACATTCTCAGATTTTACCATAGGATTTTTTTTTCTGTGTCAATTTAAAAAAAATACCGGGTGTCCCAGAAAAAGTTTCGGTGTTTGTCGGCCTCCTTGAGCCGAAAAAAAGTTTTCTTGATTAATATTTTTATTTCATTAGAGAGGGGAAAGTTTAACTTAAACTTTAGGTATAACTTTTTAAATTCGGTTCAGTATTCGCCAATTTATAAGCTAAATATTATCCAAAACACAATTTTTTAGGCTCCAGGAGGCCACAAAACACCGAAACTTTTTCCTGGGACACCCGGTAGTTCGAGAGAAAGTTTTAGCTTTAATTAATATTATTTTTCCAACAAATTCTGCTAAACGACCCCGATACAGAGAATGCCATCAAACCATTGCCAAAAGGAAAACAATTTTGGACACATTTTCATTGGACTACCAGGTATATAGATGATTTCGCCCTGACGCCTGTTGCTATTGAATGACTCGCTTATTCAAAAAGTTTCATCTTCAAATTCCAAAACTGATTTTTCACTATGGTCAGAGCCCTTAAGATAACTTGCCTGCCAGAAACGGCAGGCGTTTGTAAGGATGCACGCTTTTATTGAGTTCTGATATTATTAAAATAGGTGAAAAGATGAAAAATGGTAAATGCCTTTGAGAATTGAAAATAGTTTCAGAGTTGTAAACAGAGCAGCCATAAGTAAGATGTAAACATCAGAAATCATCTATTGGTTTTGCGAGATTAAATTTTACCTGCTCTCGAGACAAAGAGGCTTTCATTCGATCAATCTCTAATTTGACGTTTAAATTTGGCCATAATGTTGCTGCGATCTGAGTTGCCTGTAAAACCGTATCAGAAAGTATAGTGTTAAAATAAAGACAACGAGAAGCGCAAAAGGTGAAATTTTGTCAATTCACCATCAGTAAAATATTTTTTCCCGAATCAACACACGATATATATTTGACATCTCCAAATAGAGAAAGTTAGTTTTATTTAAAGACCTTATTGTGCTTGGTGTGATGGTGTGATAGCCCAGCTTGTCTATATTTTACTGTAAGCCAAGGTTTCCAAATGGTAAGTGACATAAATATAGTCATAACTGGACTGTTAGTCCTTTCCGATTGAGTTTAAAAAATAAAAGACTAACTACAATCAAATTATATAGAAGCTCAAATTGTAGTCCCCAGGGCTCAAAAATTTCCAAAAACGAAAACAATACCCTGGTAATTTGCCTAAGGAACAAGTGCACCAAATTACAGCCAAATCTGACAATTTTTGGGCTCTCCAGGCTGCCATTTCTTTCCAGACACACAGACATTATCAGTTTAGCTATGTAGACTAGCACAATGCTTCATACCTTTTCTTCTTGACCTTTCAGTAACAACCACCTTGGACTGTATGGAAGAAATATCATTCCAATGGCTTGACCGAGTGCTGGTATTGCCGAAATGCCGAACATGTACCTCCTTAAAAAATGAAAATGAAAATAATGATAAGACCTAATCCAATTTACATAAACCAGGTTACTGGTAGAGCCTTGGATCGGGCTTCGCACTCTCTTGATAATTGTGTCCATTTTTGACAACAAATCTGCTATGTTGTTTCCTATTATAGGAAAAGAAACGCTGAGGAATAAAAAAACAAACATGCGTTTTTTATGGAAATCCTAAAGTATATCCAGTGGGTTACGGAGGTCATTGACCCTGGTTTTTGAGAATTCTTTTGAGAATACATAACACCAATATTCGCTAACATCGGATTCCCATGTTGTGTACAGTATAAGAAATTTTAAAAAAGTTTCGTAATCTAGAGAGGAAAATAATTGGTGTAATTTCTGCCCAGCAGGCACACACGCCGTCATTCCAACGTCCAAACAACGTTCTGACCACGTTGGAACAACGTCATAACGTTCCGTGTCTGCTGGGATAAGAAATTAAGTCTTAGCAAACTCAAATTTGAATAGAAAGTTTTTCAAAGAAGTTGAAGGCTTTGAATTCAACAGTGATAAGTTTAAAAAACAACCTACCATCCATTTTTAGCATCGATCAAAACATAATTCACAAAATAAGCCAATAGTAAACCAAGTGTGATTCCGAGTTCATTTAAAGAAACCAACAGACCACGTTTTTTCTACAAAAAAATGAGGAGGAAAATAAAGATTGACTCAAGGCTGGTAGATTATACACGATAGATGAAATAATTTTCGTTCGGATTCGCATACCTTAAAGGAACTAATTAATCCGCTAAATTTAAAATTTTCCGCTATCCGCCAAATTAAATTTCCGTCAAATCAAACGTTTTGAAAATATGAGCCCTTTAAAGGTGTTTTTTGCTGTTTTAACGCCATTTTAAGGTTAAAAATTCTCGCCAAATTTAGTTTTTTCATCCATCCGCCAAATTAAATTCCCTCATCCGCCAAATTAAATTCCCGCTAGAATTAGTTCCATTAAGGGATTCCAGTAACATTTCTCCGTAATGATCTGGCAACCAGATGGAACCTTTGAAAGTGCAATTCTGAAAAAAAAAAACCCACAAAATTGATTAAATTCTTTGACATACTGGAGGAGCAATCTCAGAGATGTATACGCAATCGCCAACAGCTGATAACGCTACAGCAAAACCAAGTATTAATCGTCCAACAATCTAAAAGTAAAAACTTAAACTTATAGTAACTTTTTCTACAGTAAAGATCACAAGCGTTTCTTCTGAAATTAATAAGGACTGAGATTAGAGTAAGAAAAGGCCGTCGAAGTTGGTAGCCACTCAATTCATGTTTTTTTTTCAGTTCGTAGAAATGAACAGGATAGCGCGGAAGCAAATAAATAAATGACTATCCAAGAGAAGAGTAAATTGATTCCACAGAGATCTCAAGATCTGAAGAAAACTTCCCCACTGATGATATGGACATCATAATATATTAGGAGAAGATTTACATAATTTTGACTTGACCACCTGTCTGGTTGGTATTTTCCAGACCAGAATAATAAGTAGATGGAAAATGAATTTTGGTTGTTTGGCTTAAGAAATTTTGACTAAAACCTACTCCTGATTTGCTCGATAAAACAAAGTATAAAGCTTCATACCATTAAAAATAGAATCTATTCTTTTTTAAATAAATTTTTAATGAATTGACAACAACATATAATTCATCTGCCAATTTGAGACCATGTCGTTCTTTAGTGCAAAAGTCTCTAAAATTGTTTGAATAAAAGAGACTAATTTTTGTCTCGATACTTCGTTCTCCAAACTCGTTTAAGAGACTTTACTACGGAAAACTTCACTGGGCTCAATTTGGTAGCTCCATACCCTCTATTATACGTCCAACGGTTTTGTATAGGTCTGCACTTTTGTACTCGTATCGTATGACATCATTATTGTTTGATAATTCCGCACCTTGTTGTTGTAAACTGAAACTTTTGAAATTCAACGACAAAAAATATAGTAAATATGGAAGGTTTGTGAAAGTAAAAAATGTGGATTTGTTGTTGGCTCTCTGCTTTCTCACTCTCATTTTTTATATTAATGACTGACAGAGTTGGGATCATAGTTAAATAAGGGAAAGTTAAATACGGTTAAATATATTAAACGATTTAAAAGAGACAAATATCTAAAGCGAACAATAAAGTATATAATAATATATCTTTTTGAAACTGTTGAGAGACGCAAAATTAAATAGATGGATTCTTGCGTGTTATTGATAGCAAAGCAATGGATCATGCTGTGAGTAAAGAAAATGACATTGAAAAGCTTCCAACACATCCGAACACGATCGAACTTTTTGTTTGATACGCATACAAAATGACGATTTAAAAAACAGCTATATGTATGCTTTGCAAAAAACAACATTTTTGGCGTTAACACAATAAAAATAGTTCAATTTATATTGAGACGATTAGTTTATCTGAGACGTAAAAATTGTAAATCGAGCATTATGTAGGAGTGCACTTTCCATTCAAGTTTCAATAAAAAGCATCTCTTCCGCAGAGCTTATTTTACACTCGATTTTACAAACTACTCGTCTGAGACAACTTTTTTGTCTCAGTATAAAAACAGCTAATGAGTATTACGTATTTTTGTTATGGTTGTAGTATGATGTAACACTTTTCCAATTTGATGACCAAGTGGAAAGATCCGCTCTCTACGAAAGTAGTGATCACATATATCGGGTGTAATGTAAATTGATGTGTTTCTTAAAAATTCTGAAGAGCAAATCACATTTTTAGCATTGCTCGTTTTCTCTTTTCCAAGATTTTGCTCTAGATGTTGCGCTCATTGGTTTGTCGCGTTATGAACACTGTAATCCGTGTAAAAGTTTAGCAGGGTCCAGCAAGGGGCAGACCTCTATCTATTAACTACGTGCGCTGGATCAGGCGCCGGAATCGATACCGCCCTAATACATAAAAGCGCCCAGAGTATAATGTAATGTAACAAGGGTCTTATTCAAAAGAGAAGCGCGGAGAGCTGGGTGAACAGTGGAAAGGTGAAAAAGTGGGAAACGATAATCTTTTATTTATGTTTTTGTTAGACTAAAGCAATAAAAAAATCAAGACTGGTTTGTAAATAAAAAGGGCTACTATAAAGGTTAAAAAGTTTTATGTCATTATATGCCTACTATTTTGAGTAATTAAATAATGTGCTGACTGACGACATTTTAACATATTGTCATTTTCTACACCATTTATAAGACTCAGCTTTTTTGTGAAATAATGGTAAGAGGTTGTGTGAGGTTAATCTTTCTCTGAATTTTCTGAATAGAATGTTTTGAATAATGATGTGAAGGCAAGGGGAAAGAAGTTTTAAAAGTGGTTGATGTATGTTTTTGAACAATGGTTTTCAAAACCACTTTTTCAAAAGAAGTGAAAAATAAATTTTAAAAGAGCAGCCAAGTTGGTTTGGTATTAGGACAAAGCAGCAGCTGTAATCCTTTTGAAAACATGAGTTAGTAAAACCAGAATAGTATGCCATCTATTTGTTTTGATTTGAAAAATATTATTTTTTGGTTTAAAAGAGGTTGTTGTTTTAAAAGGCGCCATGGTACAGTGGCATCGACTTTTGATCATGACCATGGACACCGCCATACATTGTTGTACAGTGGGCGTACAATGGCCCTAGGTCAACCTATTTTGACCACCGTACAGTGTACGGTGGCTACACCGGACAACAGTGTACGGTGGCTACACCGGTCAAAGTCCGGTGGGGCTATTCCCAATAAATTTCTCCCACCGTACAAGCACGAGCTACATGTATGTATAGACCTCTTGTTTGTTTATGTTTTTCGGCTGTCGTACGTGCATGCGTTAAAAAGTCAGCCTTTTTTTGGAGGCAAAACACTCAGTAACTTAGCTGCCTCCAAAAGTCGGGCCGTTTTGCGGGTGGCATTGTTTATGCGCGTCACAAGGTAAATGGTCTATGTATGTATATATTTATTCAGTCAGTTGTCAGGGAATATTGGCAAGTTTTTGTCCTCGCTCGCGTCTTTAAAATCCAGTAAAAGTGGGTGTTTTGGTCTATACTCTCCGTCATAAAGTCTTTAAATTGCTCTAAGTCGTTTTAGCATCAGTGAAATTAAACTTGAAATTTTCAAGAGTCGTAGAAAAATAATATTTAAAACAATTCTATCCAGCGTGATTTTCATGATCTTCTTTTCTTCGTTCCTAATAAAGAACTGAAAAATGACACGTGACACAAAAGAAAAAATGTCCTTACAAAGGAGTTACATGACGTTGGAAGAGTTGTAAAAGTCATAATTACCAAAAATTTAATTTGCTTGCGTTCCATCTGGGGAATAAATTTGTTGTTAAATCTGACTTGAACTATAGACTCAACAACATTGTGTTTTAGACTATGGAATAGTGGCACCACTAGGATTTGTAAGTGTTTGCATCGTAATGAATACACTTATTGTTTTCGTTTGGACAGTATTGTTTTATAAACCTATTTTTTTTGCAAACTCCTTCGTTAAAAGTTGACGCTAATTTTAATTTTGGTAATGTTATGAGGACGCTTTTTTGGATGGATTCTCTGACTGTTATTTAGTGTGTACAAAGTAGCATTTATGTTAATAAAGTTCGACACTAGTGTTACAATTTATTACTACATGCAGTATATAGTTTCTGGTTTTGCCTTGTTCGGCCGTGGCATCTTTTTCAAGTGATATCCTAGGACACCCCCTTACTCGCCAGATAAAATTTTCTCATCATTCAATTTCTTTGCTTTCATACTTTCTTCCTTAGATCTTTACTGTCACCTTACACAACTTGCACACCCATAACAAACAGACTTGCCTGGTCTTCATTTAACATCATTTTAAAATTAAATAAACACTGCCAGTGCTTACACGGTGGAGAGAACTCCCAATTGAAATTTATCGCTACTCTGCTGGCCTGTTGAATTTGTTTCTTATGGTCACGTGGTTATTCTGCCCAGGCAAAAAGTCAGCCGCCCAAATTCATAGACCAATAAAAAGAGAGTTTAAAGCGAAACGCGGGAAGAGTGAGCTCCCTCGCAGAGTTATGAATTAAGTTTCACTTTCGATTTTGAGCCGTCATTATCATTTGCGACCAGCGAAATCTTGAAGATGGTGGTGTGCAAGTTGTGGTGACGGTATTCTCTCGCTTCTTGTATAATCTTCAGTCACACTGACTTTATAGTTGTTCATAAGTCTCTTTTTCTGCTGTTCGTCAAAGAAGGTCACTTTTAACAGTCAAAACTTGTCCCCTTTTATCCCGATGCGCTCATGTACAGTTTTGAAATTTTTTATATGTTTTTCATCAGACCAAAAACATTTGTCAATAGGGCCAAAAAAAAAAACAGTCTTTGTTTCCGGAAATTCGGGAGACAAAAAAAAATCTCACTCGGTTGGTCGCAAAATATATTTTTTTTACATTAATTTTATATTTTTTTTATACTCTGTTTTTACTGTTTCAGGATGAATATTAAAATAGAATGTTTTGTTTGGTTAATTTCCTTTGCAGAAATAAAGCCTTTTTTTATTATGCTTTCAAAAGACAAAGATATAATACAATAGTGTTTAACCGTAAATCTTTCTATTGAAAAAAATATGATACAAGAATAATAACGCAGCTTCCTAAAAAGATTCTTTTGAAGAACAACACAGGATTGCAGTGAAATTACAAATGAAAAGGATTTGAATCAAATGCAAAGCAAATGAGAAACAAACAAAAGAACATATAAATAAAGCCTCTTTCTACAAAGTCTACAAAGATCTACAAAGTTTGTAACCCTATCATCGAACGCATTTTAAACAAATAAAGAAAGAAAAAAGAAAAAAATCAACAATAGCCGCCAATTGTAATTAAATATTCATGATTGACGTCACAAAAAAAGAGTTAACTCGGTCGATTTCCGGAAACAAAACATTTCTTTTTTGGCCTAGTTCCTTAAAATTTCTTTATCATTCCCTAACCGTTCATCTTCCTCTGTTTCGTCTTCATCTTCTCGTACTCCGGGTAGAATAATGTTATTTTTCCTTGACTGTATGTCCATCTTTTCACGTTCATCTTCTTCCGTCTGTTTGTTCGTTTGTTGGACTATTGTTTTTATTTATTTCTCCTTTTCCTTCTTATTTCTGCATTATGTCTGCTTTGAAGCTTCGGTTATGGTTTTTGTTGTGGTATCAGGTTCTTCTTTGATTTCATTTATCTTCTCAGTGAAAAACGATTCCAGGTCATTTCTAATGATGTTTCTTGTGTTGGTTTTGATGCTCAATTCCTGGTGAGGTCGTCTGATAATCGTGTCTTTTTCTTCAATATCTTTAGTGATCTTTTTGTACTTTCTTTCATTCATAATTTTGGTCAAAGACTTCGGAACTCGAACACAAGCAATGCAAAAATGGGCTATAATAGCCTCCTGTAACTTAACTAAATAGAATAGAAGTGTCGAGCGTAGAGTGAAAAATTTAGTTTCAAACAGCAATATTCCACCCTTCCTACCTACCTACTATTAGGCCAGACTGTACTAATCTTATTGGTTTTTAGTCGAACTTAATCGAGCTTTGTCAGCTGATTAAAGTTATCAAACTTTAATTGAATTCTCACAATTTTATGCGATATAACAGATCTATTACCGTACATGACAGGCAAATTCCTGAGTAGTTATATTTGGCATGGTGGTATGTCAGGATAGGACCCATTTGATATTCAAGAGAGCCATGTCTCTCTTCTCTCTACTTAACATATTAAGCTATTTATTTTAAAGTTCTTTAACTAAAATACTAGCCTTATTATACCTTTAATGGTACAAATCTTGGGCTCTTTATTGTTGTAAAACAATATTCTTCTGTATTCTTTTGTTATAGAATAACAGAGACCACATTTGTACCGTTAAGGTATTATGCTCTTATGTTAATTTTTATCCTTATTTCTTTTTAGAATGAATTATATGAAGATAAAATTACTTTATTAGCAAATCATGATTATTATTGTTCATTTTGTATTAGTTTTGCTTGCACAATCGCTAGGTAAGTTTCCTTTTTGTAAGGGTCACAAAATTAAACATTTTTGAGAAAGAAAAGAAATCAATTTTAAAGTATTGTGTGTAGAGAAAAGGCCTCCAGGCCTCTTTACTGAAATTTTATGAAACTTTACACAAGAAACCTTTACATATATTGTAAAATACTCTAAGCCTTTGCACTTTTAATTCAATTCAAATAAATCAAATTAAAAAACTGTCAAACTTTCTGTTTTTTTAGTACATGCAAGTAGTCGGACGATATCAGTTGAAGAAGGAAATAAAGCTCTCTTAGAATGGGATATTTCAAAGTATACGAAAGCTGAAAAATTTGAAATTTATTATAATAAAGACACAAACTTAGCTACCATTCAACAAAGTGGTTCAACACAAGTTACAGATGCAGGAACTAATAAATATGGAAAGAGACTCCAAGTTGGTAAAATTGGTAATCGTATTCGAATGACAATAACGAAATTTACTGGGTCTGATAAAGGAACATATGAGGTAGATGTTGTTTTGGGACGTAACAAAAATCAACCTCTGCAAAAATTGATACTAGAACTAGAAGGTGAGATGATGATAAAGCAAAATGTTTGTTTCAAAAGTTTTATTTATTGCTTTATGTTAAACCACTTTTTGTGATCTTTCTTTTAAAATAAATCCACCAGGGGAGTGGTCAGGCGGGGGTGTGCTACTTGGGTTTCGAAAATGGACCTTGTTAATAAATGTTAATTCAAAATTCGAAAAATGTTTGTATTTTCATCAAATTTTCCAAAAAGTGACCCTACAAGGGAGGGATTTTGCATTCTTGTGTATTAGAAATCCTATCCTAGGGATTCACAAAAGATGAAAAAGGTACTCTGACCCTTTTTCAGGTATTCTCAATAAGACACACAGACATCTTTTTGTTTTATTAGCAGATTTTCCTTTTTTGAATTATTTTCACAGCATGCAAATAAAATAAGGTCCAAATCATAAATAAATATATGTATCATAATAATAATCTAAATAAGAGCTATAGATAAATTAAGCTAAATAGTCAGGCAGCAAAATACCTTATTTCAGTTTGACCCAAACAATTAGTATATATGGGTTTTTATTTTATTTCCCTATTGTATGGTAGTACCTATTTGTGGTCCTTTGGAACTCCAAAACTGGCTTTTGCTTATCTGGCAAGATGGGCAACAATTTTAAAGCCTTTTCTTTTGATATCACTTTTACCCCTAGTGATTTTTCAAAAGTGTTTCAAAGAGTACTATCGATTAGAGGTATAGTTTATATTGTTTTCATGGCTAGTTCTTGAGATATTTGAGTTCAAAATTTTGCTGACACAGCAAAGAATAGCAAATAATGCTGAAAATTGCTGAGTCAGCAGAATTTCAAACTCAAATATCCAAGTACTAGCCATGAAAACCATATAACCTTGATAGTACTCTTTGAGACGCATCTGTTAAGGCTGGTTTAAAAGGCTGAAATCTTCATCAAAAATCCTGACGTCAGCAAAAAAATAACATTTTTTCAGGACGTAGCGGCCATTCTGAGGGGACTAGTGAACCAAATTTAACAACAATGACCCCATTTTGGAGATTATACTCTCCCAGCCCTATCAGATGGTGCAATTACATTACCTTTTGAACACTTTTTTGAAAAATAACTTTTACTAAAAGCGTGGATTTTATTTAAAATTTAACATTAAATATATAGTAATTTTAAAAATCTTTTGTTTTATAGTATAATTTTACTAATGCACGCCCCCAAGAATTTTTTTTTTCATTTTATTTTACATTCAGATTCGCCAAGTTCTTCTTATTTGGGTTCAGGTATTTCATCCTCGACTGGTATCATCATCGGAGTTGTCGTTGGAATCGTTGTTATAGCCATCCTTATTGCGCTATGCTGCTACTGTTACAAGAAAAGGAGTAAGTTATAATATGATTAGGCCATACTTTATTGTATGAAAATTTTGCGGCATGAAAATTTTGTGGTTTTGCGGTCGAATTTGAAAAACCACAGAATTAAACTGCTGCACAAAATGTATTTGGAGCTCAACCGAAAAATTAAAATGTAGCGAAATGCAATTTTGTCACAAAATTTGATTATATTATATCCGAAAAATACAATAAAAATGCCACATAATTTGCATTTCGGTTTCGATTTCAGTTTTGATTTGAAGAACAGAATAGGAAAGAGACTGATTTAACTTGAAAAACTTAATTTAGCTTTAAAAGTTAATTAAATATTTAGGTTAACTTTATAAGTGGACATAATACCAACCCAAACCCTTTTAAATCCACCACCCCTGACTCTCATAGTATCATTCATGCCCAAAATGAAAAATAATTTCCTCCTCCTCATTTTTTCCCACCCTTCTCATAAGTACTGTATCTGTCAGACACACAGCTGAAAAAAAAGAAGAAGCTCTGTGTGTCCTTTCAGCAAAACTTGAAAAAATCTTTTTTGATAAATATATGGCCTGGCATAAATTAACCATTGTGTTTACCTGAAAACGCTTGAAATAAATAAAGTGGCAGAAGGAGCAGAAGGATACTATTATGTATGTTATAAGGTGATTTTGAAATCACTCTTATTTGGTTGAGGATGAAAAAACAGTTCTAAAGTTTCGGTGGGTTAACCGTTAACCCTATTCAATGTCCTAAAGCGTCAAATGTCCCCCACACTTGCTTATAGAAAAAGTCTTCCTGCAATTCAATTAATTTTTTGTTTTTCTTTTAATTAGGAGACAGTGATGGTGATGATGATGGTGAAAGTGGAACCAGACTAGCTGCATTTAACACTGGAAGGTGAATCTTTTATTTTGTTGATCACGTATTTTAAAAACATCCACACCGATGTCTCAATTCACCGCTGAAAGGACACACAAAGCTTCTTATCTTTTGTACACACCATGCATGCATTTTCCTTTTTCGATTCTTAGAACAATTGGTTCAAAGACTATACATTACAAGCTAATAGTACTTCCAAGATTAATGTAAATAAAAGTTATCTTTCAACAAAAGTACATAACTAAAAGTTTCGTGCTTACGCACTTATTCAAATGTACAAAATTACAAATGAAAATCTAGGATTTAAAAGGTTAAAAAGCTATAAAAGAGATAATTGGAACATATGAAACTGATGTGATAAAACTGCAAATATTTGATAAAAGAATTGATAAAAAGAGGCGTAAAAAAATCTTAAAATATATTGCTTGGTGGGGATTGCTTTAAAGTTTTTTTAAATGAACTTGTCGAATTACCTCTGAGCTGGATTTAATAAACAACGGTCCGAATTAATTTCAAAGTGTCGACAATAAGTTCATTTAAAAAAACTTTAAAGCAATCCCACCGGGCGTGAAGATTTTTTTACGCCTTTTATCAATTCTTTTATCAAAAATTTGGAGTTTTATCACATCAGTTTTATATACTTTTAATTAGTCCAATTATCTCTTTTATAGCTTTTTAACCTTTTAATTTCTAGATTTTCATTTGCAATTATTTTGTACATTTGAATAAGTGCTTTTAGTTATGTATTGTTGCTGAAAGATAACTTTTATTTACATTAATTTGGCTCTGATATATCTCTATCCTACATTTCCTTCAAGCTAAATATATATATACTTTTTAAGACTTTGATGGTATGGCAGGTGAATCACAAATATTGACTGAGAGCATATTATTTTTGTTCTCCACATTTTATCCATCTGGGAGAAAATATAAATTTAAAATTTTTTTAAATCGTGGCAGTGTTTTATGAACCTCATAACTCAATTTTAAAGTAGTGATATTTATTGCTCTATTTTGATTTAAACAGTTTTGATTTAAAATTTTAAAATTTAACACCTTTTCAGGTAAATTTACTGCATTTGTCTTAAACTTTAAAATTCTCATAAATTCCCAAATGGGTTATTTCTTTTGTTTTTCTTATTTTACTCCTAGTATTTAAATCTAAAGATTTCTTTTAGAAAAGATTTATATAGAATTTATTTTGAGATTATATTTAAAATTTACCTTTTAGCTATGCAATATCATTTAAAAACTTTCAAAAATTAAAGTAGAGAACGAATTGTGGGGTATTTAAAAAACTTGGCCATTTCAAAAACTCGTCAATTTTAAATTATATTGACCTCTTTGATACTTGATCGGTTTTTTTTAACATGCATAAAAATTGCTGTGGTTAAATTGGCATTGGTTGAACGTCAACTTTTTGTCCCTCGCTTCATTAATTTCAGAGGTCATTTTGTCAGCAACTTGTGACATAAATCAAACAATTCGATAGAAAAGCTCTGAAATGCTCAATTTCCAGAAGGTATGTTTTTGAAATGACTCAGAGTAATTTTCAAGCCCCTCAAATTATGTAAATATTAGGCTTGATTATATTTTTCCTTGACTTTTTCTCATTAGTGGTGTAATTTACAAAGTTTTTGGTTTGTTGATGATGGCTTTCTTTTTGTTTTCCTATTTGTTTTGCTGTTTTCTTTTGTAAATATAAACCATATCATGTTTCTTTATTAGAAAAGTGTTTAAAAGATATGATTTAACAAAAAAATTAAACATTGTGTCTTTGTACTCAATTATTTAACCAATTAAAACAATGACTTTTTAATAAACAAAATTAATCTTTAAAATTTAAATATTGATATTGACCCCCAGCTTAGCTCTCCTCTAAATAACACCTTGTTTTAACTGTCTGTAAGTAAGCTTAAAGTAATAAATATTTGTTGAAAGTCAAAAACTGAAGCTCATATTAATCGATTTTTCTTTAAAGAAGTCTTTGGGGTTGTAGGAAAATGGATTTTTATAAAGCATTCTCAACTATCAGTATCAAGGCTTTCCAATTTACACTTTTGATTATCGGTTTTTCCTTAGCGTTCATTCGACAACATTTTTAAGGCGAGATTTTTTCTTTTGTAGTCACGATGCGAAAACTATAAAAACATTATTTTATTAAATCAATAAATTTGTTTTGCCATCTATCAAACAGAGTCTCTTCCGATACTATTATCAACTCAAAGTTGATTCCTGTTTTCAATTCGTATGGGCTTTCTCGGTGCTAAAATTAAAAAAGACAAATCTTTGTTGAATCTGTTGAACAAGGCATTTCACAAAAGTTTTGAGTGTATTTTAAGAGAATCGACCTTTGAAAACAATCATACAACTGTAGGCTTTCAAAACCAATATTTAAAGGTTTGTAATGTAAATAGGGCCTTAACTCGAAACACCATGACTACCATTTTACATATGGTTCGAATGAAATAAATAAAAAGAGAACGAAAAGGCGCTATTTCTCATATTCCATTAGGAATAGTACAAAAGAAAAGAACAGAATTTATTTTATGACATCTATAATTCATGCAATTGCTGTTAATAAAATTCTCTCATCGACCTTTTCGTAGACTTTTAGTTTTTTAAGCCTCCTTTTGTAGTAGCCTATGAAATATGAAAGAAAACAGTTGAGTAGATGAACGTATAAATTATAGATCGAAAGCCCGGGGGGGCACTCGATCTCGAAACTACCGTACGTTCGCACAGAAATCGGGGTTTTAAAATCGGACCCTTACAGTGCACTGCAAAATTTGCTGAAAACCGACCCTTACAGTGCAAT
>JAUJPO010043055.1:0-17519 GCA_032270745.1 Tiaropsis multicirrata
ATATCACATTTATAATGTACATAACATTTTGGAATTAGTATTTTCTATTATTTGCATTCTTTATAAGATTGAAAGAATAAGGTGGCATTTAGTGTAAGCTATGTCTAGTTTAGACTAGTACATTATCATTTGTCGTGAATGGTTATAAAATATTACCAGAGTGTTACTGGTGCTCAGAGTATGTCCAAGATTCAAATAGGATTTTTGTTTTTGATTTTTGAAATCTTTTAGTTATGTTTCGTTAAATAATATTAAATAAAATATGTATATGTTACAACGATATTAATATTACATAATAAACTATATTTTAAATACGAATGTGAATATTAACAATAAATTTTACCTGATATACATAACGGAGTAATTTGAATAATAAATATTTAAATGCATGCTAATTTTTAAAAAGAATTCCTGACTAAGGAAGTTTTGCGCGATTTAAATTCCGAAAATAACTGTATTTACATTCTTTTTAATTCGCTATGTAACAAAATTGCTATAAATTCTCTTTTTTAAACATACTATAATAATATTCGAAATATGTTTTCGCGATCTTGACCTATGCTATTTGCAAATTTGATTTTAGCAAGAACATGATTTCCTCTTGCTATACCACCACAAAGGAAAATGAGAAAGCTTAAAGGACATTTTATGTCTAATGGATGGAATGTCTAATTCATAACCTGATTCTTAGCTGTGTGGCATAAAAAGAGTTAATACTTGGTGTTTTGACTGTGTCTCTTCTCGGAAGAAATTTAATTTCAACTAGTTCTCTTGGCTCATCTATGATTATGGTTAATTGACCAACATTCACCCTCTTGTACACCTGCACATTCATCCTCTTGTACACCTGCATTGAATAGTGGTCCATTTCCATTCACTTGTTGACTCTCTTTTTTAACATTGCTGTGATCTCCTCCACATCGTCTTTAGAGTAAAACCATGCTTTGGTATGAACTCCATCGCCGTAGTCAAATGTGCGATCCAACAAAGTGCCAATACCGTATTTACCAAAGAAGTCCAACTGCGAAGTAAAGATTGCTGTGTAATTGTATTTCGATAAAAACATGAACATTGAGAGGAGAGATAAGGTGCCGCCAATCCCGTTTGAACGGTACTCCGAGGCGGTTACAAAGCGGCTGATTTCGACGACGTTGTCTTGACTCAACGCTTTGTTCAGTGCGATTTTTTCAGGTGATTGGTCGTACAATTCGATGTCCATTGAAGGGGTCTCAGTTGTTCTGAAGCACAGTCTGATGGCAGTAACTAGTTGTTCTTCATCGAAAGTACCAAACCACATGGCGCTGTTTTTGTCAAATTTATCGATGACGTAATTCATACCACGTGTTTGCTTGACTTGAAATCCTGGAAAAAAGAAGAAAATTATCGTTAAAAAATTGCCATTATATCTTCTGTATAGCTTGGTTTGACCTTAAGCTCTTATCGGTTAGCCTTTACGAAAGTAGTAACAACACGTATAGAAACATGACATGCTGAGCTTCAAGGCTGAGATTTCACCAAGAAGAAAAACGAAAGGAAGGATCTGTTTACACTGAGACAGCGAACGCAGCAAGACACGTAAAACAGGAAACTTTACCTAGATCAAAGTTCGCTTTACATGTAGTGAGCAGAACCAAATGGATTAGCCATAAATATATAAAAGAAAAACTTTTCATATTGTTTTGTTCTACGCATGCGCTCGTAGTTTTTTCTTAAAAGGTGGTCTTTTATGATCTTATATGTTATATAGGACAATGTTATTTTACTTGTAAAAAATAAAAACTCGAGAACATACCGACCGTTTGCTTTTCATTAAACCTAGAGTACCTGCGTTGTGATTAAGCTGAGTTCTTAGTCAAGCTGTGGGAGAAACGCAGTGGTTAATTAGACCGGTTACTAAAAGTTACCACCGTTTTTTATTGCTCTCCGGAAACGCCCTAATCAGTCAATATAGGGTAGAGCGCAAAAGGATACCCGCTCGTTCTCTGAGATGGTGACCTTCTGGCACCCTTCTTTACATGAATATGGGTGGTGAAAGTGGGTGGAGTGAAATTTCTATGGGCGGTAGTGAAAGACAACAAAACCTCCGAATGTAAGGCCGCGCCATTATCATCTATAAAAGTAACAGTAAACGTTTCTAATGAGAATGGACCCCTTTAATAAAGTTGCGTAATACGCGAAATTATCAAATTTGACAACTAGTATCTTTGAGTAGGTCGATGAAGAATGAGATTATTTAACTTACCGGTTGGGTTTTCTTGTGACCAGCACCATCCACGTTCGCTGTAGTTCTCATACAACAATCCTTGGGCTTGTTTGATGTCTCTTTGCTCTGTCAACATGCTTGACATGAAATCTCCCTTGGTGACGTATGGGCATGCGCAGGACTCATTGATAAACGACAAGTAATAATCATTCATCCGGCGACTGGCTTGTGACGTCAGTTTGCTGCCTTGGTGAAGCACGAAGGATGAGTTTAAGAGACGTTTGATGATGGGTTGTCTCAGGAGTTTGCCGACGCTCGATGTTGCCATAGTTTCAAATACGAAAAGCGTCTGATATAATAATGTTCTACTGTGTATTCTTGTGTAACAATTATATATTTCAGTGCTGAGGCACTCTTTATTCAACTTTTCTTAAAAACTTTAGTTTTGTTACTCGTTACATAAAATGATTGACTAAAGTTTTATAAGAAATTTACGCTATTTATACCATTCTCGCCGCTTGATAAATTTTTCTTTCCGATTTTTTTTTTAACTAATTCTATTGTTCCTGTTTTATTGTTACAATTGATAATTTTATTATTTATTTATCGCTTTGATAGTTCAAAAAAGGTATTGTGATAATCCAAACTTTATCATATAAAATGTGTTACAATGTAATAGCAGTGTAACATCATAATAGGGTCATTGGGATTTAATGACATTTAAGGCTAGATTATCTGCTATTATCTCCCTCGAACGTAGTTTTTTATTCTGTCGTATAAACTAAGCCACCATTTTGTTTTGAGTACAATAAAGTAACCCCAATGCAGAGAGTGATAAGAACATGAGGTCTTAATTCAAAAAATCTTGATTCTTTATAAGCATTTATTTTCAAAACCAAAAAATTAAAAACAACACTCTGAGTTTCATGCACTATGTATAATCATCAGATGTAACTAAATGTACATAAATGTGCGTGAAACTCATGAGTTATGTTTTTGATTTTTTGGTTTTGAAAATAAATTCATATTAAAAAAGCTCATGTCTCACGTGAATATTGTTCACTACATACTTAGTATTCTTTATAAGCATAAAATATTAAGCTACTATGTGTGCTAATTGAGATTGCAGAACTTAAAGCATAGAAAGGAAACATAAAATTGACAACATAAAATGGTAGAACCCGCTAATGATAAATCCGCGAGCTTAAACAAAAAACGCAGTTTTAGGAACGGTTTGAGATACCCAAAATGCATTTGGTTTTAAGAGATCATGTATATATATTATCGTCATCATCCATGTGTATCAGACCCCCTTAAACATGATATGGGTTGACATCTGGAACAGCAAGGCGATGATGCATTTTTTTATCAAATCTGGGACAGAAAGATGACGGTGCATCAACTGAATCATAGCACCAAAAGTGGAAAAATCCTTGCACCAAAAAGGTAAGGCAATAAAAAAACTGCTGAGTCAACTGCAACGCCTTAAAACGTCAGCATATAATTATGCTTACAAAAAAAGTTATTTTGCTGCTTTTCAGAGGTAGATATTGCAATAGAGTCTTTGTGTCTTTTTTTATAGGAACCAGTAAATTTCGCCAGAGGCTTGGATGTTCTTACATTACCTTAAATCCACATTTTCTAAAATTTCCCACCCCATCCCATCCTTGAATATATGCCTAAAATGCTTCCCTTGATCTAAGCTTTCATTAGGAAAATTCCCATGCTTAAATTGTGAGATCTGGTAAAATTCACCACCAAATCTGAGGCTGGATGTTCTTATAAAATTGTTCTTATAAAAAAAAAGAGTGTAGCGTCTTTTTTTCTTTTCTTTTAGCGACAAGAGATAGATACACGTTATTTTGGAATGACGTTTCACAACAAAGAGACAAAATCTTTCTCCTGTTAACGTCACACGCAGATTTTAATCTGGCTTTTTATTCAGGATGATATTAATGTGTGTGTGTAGGTCACTTGCTCCATTTCTTATCTCACACCAAAAACTCTTTCTACATAGAATAAATGACGTCATTTTATAAGCGTGGTAAGATTATATGAAGTTTTTTTCAACTTTTTCCCTCCTAACCACAAAGATTGGCGTTCTCGGTGAAGATGAAGCACCACGTATTTAAACTTCGCAATTTGAGACCACTTAAGTAGTTTTCCATAGTAAATTCTCATAAATGAGTTTGGAGAAAGAAGCATTGAGACAAAAGTTTGTCTCTTTTATTCAAGCGATTTTTAGAGACTTTTGACCGGTCTCGGTACCATGAGTGTACTTCTTATCGACTTCAGCATCTCAAAGATTTCATACAGCCAATACGAGTTTTGGTCAACTAACTGGCAATTCATGATATCCATTACGTAATCTTTTATACATGGAAACATCCTAAAAAGCCAGGCTGTTTGCCACTAGTTGTTTTAAGCATTGCGTCTGCTTTAGGAGCCGTTGTAAAAAAGATTACGTAATGGGTATCACTGTTTTGTTTTGATGAACTAATGAACTAGTACAAATTTGAATGCGGATTTATTATCACAAAAAACGTAATCTAAATCACATGTTTGTTAATTCGGTATTTGACCAACTTTGATCGATCTTTCGTCCGAAATTATCAACAAAGTTACAGATATTTCTCACGTGTCTATTTATATAGAAGTACATCCACAAATGAAATCTTGGGAGGTTGTGGGCCTGCCTGAGATCACTCAAGTTTTCCGTAACAAAGTCACTTAAAGGAGTTTGGAAAACAAAGCATCGAGACAAAAAGTTGTCTCTTTTTAATCAAGCGATATGGCATGGTACCTTAGAGGTTGGAAAAAACCTGCCCATTTGAGACCATTCAAGTTTTCCAAAAAAAAAAATATATATATATAATGTAATATAATAATAGAAAGAAAATGTTACTTTAGAAGTTGGAAAACCTGCCAATTTGAGACCAGAATCACTTTAGACAAAATTAGTTTAGAGACTTTTGTATTAAAGAACAAGGTGGTCTCAAATTGTAAATTGGAACATGAATCATATATTGAAAAAGTTCATGTGCAATCCAAATTGATTAAAAAATCCTCAGATATATAACATAGGGGTCCCCGCCGTAACATTTTTTTATATATACGACACTGAATGGGCAGTGGGGTGGATCAAGACACAGACATAGAGGTGTTTAAAGAGTGATTTGCCCGCTGAAATGATTTGAATACTTTAGAAACACACCCCTTTAAACGCCTTTCAATGCGCCGTTAGTTTACTAGTAGTATATGTTCCAGAACAACAATGTGATCAAATAGTATCAAATAGTATATGTCGGTGTGTTCTAAAGGAATTGTAATGGCCTAAAGAAAAATTCCATGGAAGGGTTGGCATTCCATTCACGTTGCGACTCGCTCACACGGTAGCATCAAGAAGATTTATAGTTTAAAAATAATACCAATGTTTTTCCATAAAAAGAGAAGTTTTTAAGAATCTTCGGGTCTTGAAAATACATGATTTCGTGTATATCATGATACCATGTAAAGACTCTTCCCAAATGAAGTTCTACTTAATTTTCAACATTTTAAGCTTTAGCCCAGCAAACACAAAACGTTTTTATTTCAACATTGTTGCAACATCAAAATAACATTCTGACGTTGAAACAACGTTGTTTGGACGTTAGAACAACTCTGGAAAAAGTTTGATACTTAATCAAATTGAGGAATGGAAGGATGGCCACCATCAGATCAATGTCATAAAGGCAGGGCGGTATCGAAAGTGGAATATGTTACATAAATTACTTTTTGTTCATGTTTATGTGTAGGGTCCGAATTCACGTTCACTTTCATTCTCGAAGATTATGTTTCATTTATAACCCGGACCATCACCTGGGGTAATTTACGACGCGAGAAGTGGCCTGGCTACGATGGCCACTTTGGGTCAAAACCACAACCTTCTGATTTGGAAACCAGCGCCCTACAAATGCTTAATGGTTAACAATGTAACTGTATATGAAAAACATATAAAATATAACTATTTGTTTCATCAACCATCTCAGCTCTTACTGAGTATTTAATACTCATTTCCATCGCACTCTAGTAACAGTTTTTGGAGAAAGAATTTTAGGGATTGACGTTGGGTTAAAAAATTGTTCAAAAGTTTTTGAAATGGTGTCACCCAAAACGTCTACAATTTTTTGCTTCTTTTTTTTTGTTTAAATCCTAGAGCTGAGCTGAGCTGGTTACTGAGCTGGTACAAAAAGTTTGTGTTGTGCATGGTTTTCATAGTTGCATTGTTAAATGATGAGTCATGTCAAAGATAACTTATTTAAGGAAGCTACACATTTTTTTTAACATTAGAAAATTTCAACCAAAGAAAGACTTCAGATGATCTTAAAATTTCTGAAATTTATAATGTTCTTAAAATGTTCTTAATTTTACTGAAATTTAAGCCTTAAAATGTTCTCAATATATTCCTAAGTTTACCGAAAAAAAAGCTGTTTTCAATCAATTTACTTCAGAAATGTTCTTAGCATGTTCTTAGTTTTTGGCTTTTGAAGCCTAGAGTTCTTATATGGTTTGTTCTTATAATCTAAAATATGTTGACCAAAGTTTTTAACCACAAAAGGTTGGAGATATACATCTATTCCATGTTTGACTTTATAAGGAAAACCCTTGTGTCATGTGTCATGCAAACATCATTGAATCATGTTTCATGAGGTTTTTATTATACTCACGTACTTGAAATAAATTAACCATATTTTTTCTTTTTTGTAAAGTCTAAATGCGTAAATTAATTACCTCGCAGCTAATTTCTTTATGCAATATTGTGTATACTATCATTTGTTATATTCTAAAATGATAAGAAGCAGGTTTTGCAAAATCTTTACTAGAAAAAGTAGATTTTGACTTCGCATACATACCCAACAAGCACGGAACATTGTTGGGGGGGGGGGGTGTACTACCCTTGCCGGCCGATGGGGATGTGCCGCTGGGGTTCGAAAAATGGGCCCTACGTGGGACTCAAAATTTGCGAAAAAGGGACCCTGAATGGGACTGAAGTGCCAAAATCTTTCCTGTAAGAAAATTCTGATAAAACGTATTTGCAATTCTGTGGTTACTGTACTTGAAACTTTAAATTTGCTACTGTAGTGAATTAAAAGAATTAATCTAATAAATCGTTTTTAATCAAATTTAAAGAAAACCCGAGCTAACCCACGTACAGATTATATAAGCTTTACTTACCAAAAGATAGAAATCTAACGAAATCTTCAAAAAGAAGTAACTTTAAATCTTGATACGTGAGTTCAAGAGAAGGATCATTTCCGAGCATTTTATCAAAGTTAGGAGGCTTAAAGGCTAATGTTATGTAAATTTGTGTGCAGATATATATTAAATCATAACAAAACTTAATTAAGTTTTGATCAATGATAAACAAAGGAAGATTAGAAGATCAGCGGTAACGGGACTAACAACTGATGCTCTTCACTTCCGGTCAGGAAGGATTATTGAAGCTTTCTGAAACAAAGAAGACGCTCGCATTTTCGTTTATAAGCCTCTTTCCCATCCAAACAACGTATTTTCAATGTCAAACAACGTCACAAGGCATGGCGGACGTCTTAACAACGCCAACAAGTTTACTGGGTTCATTTCGTAGTTGCGGGCGGTGGAATATATGAATGAATTCTAGTCTTTTAAACACCCATTATATCAGATCAGAGGCATTCGTTCGCCTGCTCCAAAGAACAAAATTTTGTGCAACGTCAAGTTTCTTGCATGCATTTGTGAAAAAAATGAGCCTTATGAATTTTTCTTGGAAGAATCTAAAAAAGATTGTTCTACTCATTTTAATATCACTTTAAAGATGTTTGGAGACATACGGGAAGAGTTTTCCGCACGACACCAACCATCCCATAGTGAACGGGTAATGTACATCAATAAGCTTGTTAGTGATCAGGCATTGAAATAAAAACCGAAAGTAGAATTGAATTACATCAGAATTTAGTATCAGACCCCTGGAGATTCCATATGGTGGATTTGGTCAAAATTGGGAACATTCTACTTGGTCTACTGTTGTCATTAAGCCTCAATAACTGCTATATTGAGCTACAAATTAAATAGGTTTCAAATATTGGTAGCGCAACGTTGGACGAAGCAAAAAGTATTCTTTTTTACTTTTTCTATATTTAGAAAGTAAAGTAAGAAGATAGATGCTAATCAAAGCCTCTCACAGCGCTATGAAACGGATTAAACTCCCTAGGAGCTTGATTTAATCTCTAAAACGGTGATTAATATTTTCTGATCCCTTCAACCAGCAGATTAAAGAGATTGTTATCATGTGAACAGATAACAGTTCAGTGGTGGATACAGAAGGTTCTCAAAAGTTTTGGACGGAGGAGAGTGTTAATTCTTTCATACTCCTTATATGGAAACCAACCCTCTCCTTCAAAACTTTTGAGTACCTTCTGTACCCAGTTATACTAAAAATATATCTTATTTTTAATTGAAGTGTGCACCCTGAGACAAGCGATTCAGAAATAACCGCCGAATAATGCGATAGGAAAGGGATCGTGTTTTATCAGACCTCTTCTAAAACTTTTGTTTTCTATGCAGTGACAGATAACAGAGGGTGCTCTTTGACGGAGAGTGTTGCGCTCGTCCATATCCCTTATATGGAAGTCAACACTCTCCGTCAAAATCTCTGAGTATCTTCTGTATCCGCCTTTGCTATCTTTGGTCTTAATAATGATGGTTTAATTTTTCCACAAAATGGTAAATGATTGTGGGTTGGATTTAAAGGCTTTGCGTTGGAACAGAATTTTTGATTTACGTACAAGCAGCCTACATATGGTAGTGTTTAGTAAGCAAAATTAGGCGATATGAAGCTGGGATGAAAATTTGCAACATATAAAACAATGGACTACATTTGATAATAAACCCACTCAGATTATAGCTTCAAGTTTTAACGAGAAAATAAATGAGCTGAGCTTTAGATATGTTGGCTGGAAGAACAAGGCTTTGGTTGTTAGAGGATGCTGTCTAAGAAGTAAAAGCCATTCGACGGACGAAACATAACAACCACCCCAAGGCCAAGGATATTCAGATTCCAAAATGTTCCAAAAAAGTGCCCCAATATTCCGAAACATTTCCATATTTTTCTCACATTCTCAAAAAGAGACCAGAGAAAATTTTATATTTTCGTGTTTTTGCGACCCCACCAGCGATTCGATTCATTAATATCGAAAAAGGTACCTTTGCTTTGCTAAAACTCACTTTTTTGAGTGCACACTGGGTGAACGAAAATACAAGAAACTTGATTTAGTTACACTAGATTCTGTCCTTTAGCTAATAGAATTGAAAAAGGATTGATTTGAAGCCGCACCATAAACCAACGTCTAATTCTTTCAGTACTCAAAAAAGGACTTGGCATGGAAATTGTTAATCACGTTTATTTCGATAGTGCCAACAGCAAAGATTATCTATACCAGACGATCCCGCTTTTTCATGACGCAGGAAAAAGTCCAAAAGCGTGTGGAGCAATGAATTGAATAAAGGTCAAAATTAAATTATTAAACCAACGATGATCAAAGGATTGTGGCTTTAATACTGGCTTAAATTTCTACTTTTTTACTTTTTTTACGAGATATTGCAAAAAGATTTACTTCATCTTTTAATGAATCATTAACAAAGTTTAAGAGATATCTTCTAAAATACAACAATGTTACATGCAACCATAGTATAAGAAAAACCGCGCCCACCTTTATATTATGATACGCAGCAAAATCAAATCCCGCGACGAGAAATTATTACCGAATAAAGTTTCGATCCATTTAACCAGAGTAAAGAACGATTCCATGGTTCACTCAATTGTTTGGGTGGATGAAAGCGGATTGAAGAAATTTTGTATCGAATTTCAACTTGTTTTTCAATAAAATTCCACTTTGACGGGTCAAAACAAGACCGTGTTGAGTGGATGTCCAGGTTTTATAGATTACGTCATGAGACAAACAAAGGATTCTTTTAATGAACGACAAACAATAGAATTCGTTAATTATGGTATTATCCCAGCAACATTGTTCTAACGTCCAAAAAACACTATTGAGCCCATTGAAGTTTTCCGTAGTAAAGTCTCTTAAACGAGTTTGGAGAACTAAGCATCGAGACAAAAATTTGTCTCTTTTATTCAAGCAATCTTTAGAGACTTTTGTACTAAAGAACGACATGGTATCAAGTCTTTTATACACGTCGTTTGGACGTTAAATTGTATATATGTTTTGAGGGCAAAACTTTGAAGACACCTTGTTGAATGCGGGTGGAATGCCATATCAAAGACTTGCAATTATCACAATGAAATGACAAGAAAACAAGGATTTGGGGCGCCTGGCTTGAATTGTACGATGGTCAGGGTGACTTTCATATTTTAAATAAGATAGAAATCAACCGGTTCACACCAAATGAAATATTCACTAAACTGAAAACACATCTTATCAGGGACCCTTCGGGTACCCTTCAATGCATATCCAAGATATTGAATATCCAAGGATGAATGAGAAATCGTGAATAATTGATGATAGCATTTGAAACTTGGTTAAAATATAATAAATAAATGGTTGGTTTACATGACAAGACTCTCATATTTAAATTGTTTGAAAATAATACGATCCATAAAAATGAATGAGGAATTCTGAATAACAAAACTGTGTGAAAAGAAAACTCTGAAAGACGAAATAACTTTGCATTGAAATATTTTTGTGGACCTTTTTTTGCCCTCCCTGAAATGTCCTAGGTCGTTTCGTTTGTGTGTTTTTATGAGACTTAAAAAAAGGCTTCAAAAAACATTAATTTTCGTCTCTAACGAGACCTTTTGTTGGTTTTTTCTTCGTCATTCATTTAGGGGAATACTATTTTTCCAGAAAACAAAATCTTAGCAAAGGTCTACAGATCTATTTTGATTGAAAATCATTTTTGTCTCGATGTTTGAATGTTTTTGTTAGAAACACCATATCATCTATATATGTTCTGGAGAACTAGAAAAAAAGAAATGATTGTTTCTGGTAAGTCGTTTTAGATTATGGTTGCTTTAAAAAATCACCACCAGAGGTGGATACGGAAGACTTTGAAGGAGAGTGATGACTTCCATATAAGGAACATGAACAAAACAAAACTCTCCGTCGAAACTTCTGTATCCACCACTGACTGCGTTTAAGTCTAAAAGATTTGCTACACTTGAGGGTTAAAGCTTCTTTTTAAGCCTGTGGACATTGCTGTTAAGAAGATAAGCTTAGAGAGGTTTAGATTTGAGTTTGGTGATAACAGTAGATTGTAGTTAAAGATTAACTGGGTTGACTTTTATGTAGAGATATGGGCTTCACTATTTACATTCCCTTGCTCTGTAACCTACTAGGAACCGCCCCAGTAGAAAAATCGCTTTAAAAGGCCCATTTTTTCACCTCGATGGAGAAAATGGTCACCCCGGTGAAAAATAGAATTTTCTCTCACACCCAAGTGGCAAAACAAAGAAATAGAGAAGCAAACCCCCTTAAAATAAGATAAAAGAACAATAAGATTTTTATGACCCCACATTACCATTTGACCCAACCCAGTGGGTTTTAAAGCTTTGGTGTTTATCTCACTTGAGCCTTTGGTAACCACAGGGGACACAGACAAGAGGTGGCTATTTTACCACTTTTTCAATCAGGGTGGTGGACTGGGTGGATTGCATGAGTGGATAGCAGGGTGGGTGGATAGCAGGCCCACGGAGCGTTGTTTTGACGTCTAAACAATGTTGTTTCAACGTCAGAACTTTTTTTTTGAAAAACGTTGAAACATTCTGAAACAACGTTGAAACATTCTGAAACAACGTTGAAACATTCTGAAACAACGTTGAAACATTTTGAAACAACGTTGAAACATTTTGAAACAACTTTGAACAACACTTTATGTGTCTACTGGAGTTTCCTTTTTTTCATGATCGCAATTTTCAGTATTTTATTCATGATCGCAATTTTCAGTATTAATCCACAAGATTCAAGAACTATTCTAACGCATTCAAGTTTAGCTTTTCAAAAATTTATCGATTTCAAAATGGTTTGAAGATTATTTCAATATATGCTCAATTTTGTATATATGTTTTTACTCTAGTATCACCACGAAAAGAAATCGCATCTTATTTCGATCTGGCATCACCGAAGACATTAGACACTGACCACTACATCAAGCAACATAAAATCAAACAGCAACTGACAAGAAGTTCTGACAATCTGATGTTTGAAAAAGACAAAGTAAATCGATTCCTACATATTTTTCAGTCAGATTGATCGGCCGATCAGATCTTTATCCAGAAACTAAAAGACGTATGTTGAATCCTAGCCGCCTCCGTTTCTTTGGTGAAACTCAAACTTCAAAAGCCGATATTGGTCAAGGAGCTGGAAAGTTTCAGGAGAGATATTTGTGATGTTTTGTTAAAAAGGCCTAAGTCCCAACTTTAAAAAAAAAACGAGTCACAGCAGTCGAAAATGACGTGCATTTTCAATGTTGTTTTGACGTCCATTAAATTTATGTTGAGGTGACGTTATTCGAACGTCAAAATGACATTTTGCGCTCACTGTGCATACCCAGCACGTACGTTTTGACGTCCAAATAACGTTGTTCTAACGTCGGAACGTTGTTCTAACGTCGGAACGTGATGTGTCTGCTGGGTGTCTGCCAAGACTACATTTTTTTATGAAATTAAATTTCTTATAGGTTTGCAATATTCTAACGGTTTGTTTGTCTGTATGGTCATATTGTTCATGATTACTTTCATTTTAGTCAGATAATAAACAAAAAACGTCATTTTAATGTTTGAATATAACATCATTTTATGGACGTCTAAAAAATATTGAAAATACGTCATTTAGCTGCTGTGAATGTCCTCGTTGTTTTGAAACGTTAGGACTAAGGCCTTTTCAACAAAACATCACAAATATGCCTCCTGAAACTTTCCAGCTCCTTGACCACAATCGGCCTTTGGAGGGTTTAGTTCAGGCCTGTTTTAGTTTCACGGAAGAAACGAGGTTTAGGGTTCAACAACTGATATTTTTCAAACACTTTTTCCTTTTTCTTCAAAATATTTCTTATTTTGGATCATATTGGGTCATATCGTGGTACATGGGCATTTGTTTTAGTTACAAGTATAGTTTTTATAAAATACTGTAAATATAATTTCGTACCCAAGACCACTTTATCACAAAACCGGACCTGATTCCATAATGAAAACATACGTTTTAATTTTCTTTAGGAATTAACAAAATCTTGCAAGGATTCCAAAGGTAAGTGTTATCGCACTTCAGGTAAAATTTCCGTCGATAATGGACATACATCACGATCAAAAGGTCTGTAGAATTTTACAAATGTGCTTTTTCCTTCAGGGTTGATGTAAATAAGGTCATCTATTACTACCAGATGCAAAAAAACACTTTTAAAAGCATTGAGTGGGGTTAAAAGAGCAGTTATACTGTGATTTTGGTGATTTAAAAAAGTCTGCAACCTTTTGACCGTGATTGTAAGCTGAAATATTTTGATCAAATTTACTTTGAAGGCGCACCATATCTTGCTTTTCATTCTTTTCAAATATTGGATTTTTGAAGAAAGAACTTCTGTTAAGGATGTCAACAATATTAACATTTTCGAGAGTTACCTCCCAGATTTCCAAGTAAAAAAGAGGGGTTTGCAATTTCCAACCTTTCTCAGAAATTTTTGCCCCTTTTTGATGTCCACTCATTCTCCCCTTACTTTGGTGTTACCCCCTCGAAAATTCACCACGTTTTATGAGATACCATAGTGTTTTTTCGTTCGATGATTCTTCACTGTATTTCCGCATGTGCGGAATAATAAAGACAGAAAAATTGGCTCTCAATGGGTTTTTTCCAGAAAATAATTATACACCCACTTTTATTGAGAGTTACCCCTCGGATTTCCAAGTAAAAAAAATATTCTCCTGGATTTCACTCTACCCGCCCCGTCATTTCTTAGCAATTTCGGTGCACCCAACGGATAACCACTCATTTCATGAACTTATTTCATACATAGAAATAGAGCATTTAAAACTCCACATGAAGGCACATATAAAAACTTTCCATTTTTAGCTCAACTGAGGCTTTCATTCACAGAAGAAATCAACTCATATTGGAACGGTTCTGATGCTTTTGATGCATCCTTACCAGATCGAAGCCATCAAAACTCCTGGAACCAAAATATTCATACGCGAACATTAAGTGCACGTGAAACCCGACGCCCATCCAAAGGCCGACAAAAAGTAACCAATCAGAAATCGTTTAACGAACTTTCAGCCAATAGGAAGCTGTATAAAATTCGTAAGACCCAATCAGCAGACGAGTTAGAAATCAAGCGATCACCCGTCGTCTCACCGATAAAAGAACACGAGAATTTGACGTTCGATTCTAAACTGAAGATTAAACCTATGAATGTAAGCAAAGTGATGGAGCAAAACAAGGTTTGTTAACTTATCCTAGTAGAACGTTATTCCAACACTTGTTTCGACGTCCAAATGACGTTTCAACGGTGTTTGAATGTTAAAACAACCTTCCGTGTCCGCAGGGTCTATGCGTGATTTGCATTGTGAATTGTCGTCCAATATAATAATACAATGATTTTTTGGCCAAAACAAAATTAAGAATTTTAGTTTAAAAAATTCCTAAATTCCCTTCCGATCTCATATTTGATCACCTAGAGGGTAGTTAGCGATAAGTGAAGGTGAAATAACTTTTGACCTGCCGGGCTCGAACCACAGACTTCCGACCAAGGCTGAGAATGTAAAGAATCTTAAAAGCGGAGAGAAATATTTTGAAAAAAGAAGAAATATTGGAGAAGAATATCCTACTTTCAAAACAGGAAAGAAGAGGAAACTTTTGCCGACAAAGTTGCTCCCATCTAAGACAGCAGTCAAATGACGTATTTTCAATATTGTTTTGACGTCCATAAAACGTTTTTGACGTTAGAATCATGACGTCATTCGTACGTCAAAATAATATTTTATGGTTATTAGGAAGGTAGTCGGATTTATCTCTCAACTCAGCAGACACACAAGGTTATTCGAACGTCTCGCTAACGTTCTTACGTCGGATCATAGTATTGGACGTTAAAACAACGGTCTGTATCTGCTGGGAAAGTTGTTGAGTTGTATGTTTGTGGAATTGAATGACAACTTTATGTTTGTTTTTCAAAGGAACCAAGCATTTTCACAGAACGAAAGAGAATTGCTGAAGAGAAGAAGAACAAACGAATGATGTTGATGAAGGCTCTTGATAAGGATTGCTTGAAAGCGCAAGAATTAATCGCCAAATTGAAGATGAAAGTGACATTGAGTGACGAAGGAAAAACCTGACACGCGTTGTATGGTGACGCAATGGAGGGATGAAGTTGATCTATTTTATGATCTACTGTTCCGCAAAAAAAGATTGTGCAGCCCTAGGGAGGGGTAATTTGGATATCTGAGGGGTCGCTTATCCAGGGGTTGAAATTGAATTATATGTCCATGGGTAAATTATGAGAACGAGAACACATCATCCATACCCCCCCTGCAAGATTTTTCCTGGAACATCTTAATATCGTTTTTAAGGTTTTGATATTTGTGAACCTCGCTCCAGAAATGAAAAACTGAAATCGAAATCGAAAAAATGTTAACTTTGGATGCACAATGTCTACATAATGGGATGAACGAGATGGTGTGGAACTCTTGAAAAATAAATGCAGGAGTTTCGTCAAACTCGCCTCATTCCCAGCAAACACATGACGTTCAAATAACGTTCTTTGACGTGTTGACGTTTTGACGTTAGAACGACGTTGAAAAAACGTTTCGTCAACGTCATTACTAACGTACGATAAAAAACGAGTGTGGAAAACTATTGAATATTTTGGATTTTGATAAAGTTCAGACTGCTCAGATACAGAGGTAGGCTTTAACCGATGGAGGAGAGTGCAATATTATCATTTTACCTTATATGGAAACAAATTACTCTCCTTGAATAAGAAAGCCTATCTCCTGTGTCCGAACATGAAGTTAAAGAAGACATTTATGAAGAAAAAATTGAGATTTTTTTACATGGCCCATAAGGTCAAGGAATATTTTAATTTCAAAGAAAAATATTAAATTGAAAATAATGAATTCAAGCATTTTATAATTTTAAAATTAAGTCAAACATCCAACTTGGAGAATCCTATTAAAATATTAAGTAACTTTAGGGGTTAACCAAAGATGTTGTCATGGTAAAATAGTTGCTTATTTACACCAACCTTGAAGGACCATTTCTAAAAGTCTTATGTTTATGACCGAGATTGTATCCGTACAAATGCGACTTAAAAGAATTTCTATAATTCATCATCTTTGGTATAAAGATTTTCATTTTTAGGATACGAGCCATCCTTCTTGTCAGATTTAGGTGGTGTCTCCCAGAAATGTTTTGAAACTTTAGACGAGATTACGCATCAAAGGCACCGACATCGAGCATATGAGTTCATTTGTATGTAAGACACCGACATCGAGCATATGAGTTCATTTGTATGTTTACAAGATCTGTCACAAAAAATGAAAGGAGAATTTTATATTTTTTTAATGAGTTGGCCATATTTGGCGTGTAAAACCTTCAAATTTGTCTTTTATTTGCGAAAATTTCAGACTGTAAACTTATTGCATTACACATCAAAGGTTCCTCCATATCTAGAAATGATAAGAGGATAAAGAAACTATCCATATGGAAGGTTAGGGACCTCCCTAAAGGGTGTTCCGTATCGGATGCTTTTCGATATAGATAAATACAAAAATCCAAGAGGGTGTAATAAAATATTAATGAGCACCTCATTTCTATGGTCAGTTTTAGAAATATATTTTTAGGTTCAATTGAATGTAGTTTTATTTTAGGAAGTTAGACCATTCTATTTGGCTTTTTAACTCCTGGGTAGGGTTTCTCGAAGACATTATTCGTCAAATGACTTGGTAGGCTGGTAGCGGGGTTTGATACAAGAAGAAATTTGTCTTTTAGTTGAGGTAAGATCTTATAATAGTTTGTAGAAAAAAACATGAAATCTCTAAGAAAATGGGTATCTGGTGGCCGGTACCCCACGACCCACAGGGTCGGATACGAAGGGAGGCTATCATCAATGAAGGAGATCCAAGGGCACTCAAGGTAAGTGACCTACCAGAAGTGCGACCCTTTTTCTGACAAAAACCAGGTGCACTGTAATGGCAGGCGCGTAGCCAAGGATGGCGCAAGATTTGTGTAGGAGTGCAAATTTTTATGACATAGTCATTAACTATTGAAAATGTAAATAGATAATTAATGCATCGTAA
>JAUJPO010043066.1:0-17519 GCA_032270745.1 Tiaropsis multicirrata
AAATATTCTCACGGGAAAAGGGGTTAAATTTTGGGCCAAACATTAGCAATGCAACGACTTCTTTTAAAAAATCGCTACTTTTCTTTTTTGATTTTCCCGCGCATTTTATCCAGGCTAAAAAAATGCGGGGTCACGCCTTACACACGGACGGACAGACACACAGATTTCAAAATACGGCTATTATAAGAAATAGATTTCTACTTTGAAAGCAATTCACTAAAAGTCTATCCTAATAAATTTTGTTTAGATTAAATATCGTTAGTTAAAAATTCTTTCAACCTTGTTTTTATAGAAAAATCTTTAGGTCTGTGTTTAAATTGGAAATCGGCAAGAAGCTCCGACTTTTAGGAAGCAATCTAATTTTTTCTTCCACCGCAATGGACTGTAATGTTGCGATTCATACAAAACAGCCGCAAGTGGGAATCGTACCTTGGTCTCCCGCATTTAGGCCTAGGGATCAAGGTCAATGACCACTGTACTACGGCGGCTTTTTGTTGTATTTATTGTGATAAACAGAATGTATATTCTGTGCTATTTTTATAGAAGTTTATAGAAGTTAAACTCTTTGATTCACTAAAGTTTCTTTGATCAATCACTTTATTAATTCTGGTTAAGGATCAACTTCAAATAATTTGATCCATAGATTTGAAAGTCAAATGACATCCCCTGGAAAACTAGACCTTGTCCCAAGTTTTACTGTACTCTCTTTTTTTATAAGCATGGGTATGGTCCAGAACAGAAAGAAAACAAGGAACATAGAATGTGGTTTATAACCTGAAAAATTACAAGGAAAATAAAGACTTACTCTGCAGACTCAACTTCTAAACTCGCCATCTTGATTTGACCATGAGCTAGCTTTGCGCGCGGCAAAATATCCCTCAATGAACTTAAAGCTCCTCAACTGCGCTATCATTTTGTGTGTTTTTCGTTTTTCTTTGGTGGTATAATCCCAGGGGGGGGGGGGGCACCTAGTCAAAATGGGTATGAGGGTGTGCGTTGCCGCCGGTCAGAGTACCTTTTTTGAAGCTCTCTGACGGGTCCCAAAATCGTCAAAAGTCCAAAATGTGCTATTTTATTTTTAGCACTTTTTTCCAAAAATTATGAGAAATCTTTTCCTTTTTGCAGGGTCCAGAACTAGGTCCACTTTTCGACCTCCGGGTGGCACGTCCCTGTCGGTCGTATAAATACCCCGAGGTATAACCACAACGAGGCAAATTTTAGGAGTAAGTTTTAGGAACGAAACACATGTATTTCCATGTCAAATTTTAATTCTGCCAGACTAGGTAATTTAAAGTAGAAAGAAAGATCAGGTACAAAAAATATACACCACTAGAAATACTTTTTACGTGTGTCAACGATTTAATGTATACTTTCTCTTTCATTTTTCAAATGCTTACAAAATATATTTAGTATACATACTACTTTCTCTAAATATAAAAACGCAAAGATATTAAGTAAAGAGCGATAAAGAGGGCTTGGGAAGGAAAAGGGATGGGATTAAACGATCTATGGTAAAATATACATCGAGAAGAGAGGTTGATTATATCCCCAAATTTCTAGTCAATGTACAAGAGGGAAGGGATTGGTACCTAACTAACAAAAAATACTCTAAATAAATAAAAAAATCTCTAATCTCAAAATACAAATTTACTTTTTTTATTAACAACATATAAATTATATACAGTGTAAACTTTGTAAACGTGCTACCAGCTAATATAAACATTTCATTTTGCTATTATGTTAAAGATGATGGAGGTTTGAATTTTGACTTTAAAACTCCATTTTCTCGAGCTTGTAACGGGCTTAACCCCGGTGGTTTGTGATAGCGGTCCAAAGACAGCCGTTTCTTTATCTGTAGTTTTTGTCTGGACTGTAACTTTTCTGATGGTAGATTTACACCAAAGCTTTGCTCAGGTTTCAATGGCGTCGTTTGCTAAAATGAAAAGAGAAAAGAGAGCGTTTTTATTACAGAAGTTTTTTTTACGAAAAGAACGTTGTTAAAACGACACAGTTGCTCTCCAGATATTTGTCAAGTTGTCGAGACCCTTAAGTCTAAGTTGAAGTGAAGTTTGAGTCAACCCATGGTGTCCGAAATCGATTTATCAGGCCATGGGTTGACCCTCTTTGTGAAAAGGAGGTAGAAGAAGACAACAAGAAGCGAAACAAAAGCAAATGCGGGAAAACCTTTACATTTATAAGTTTGTTATTGGTAAGTTCGATGCTGGCAACTGGAGGGAGTTTCTTGATTGATGTATTTGCTTGTAATTGTTGTTCAAGAATGCTATTGGCTCCCTGTACTGTCTTTTCCGTCTAAAATAAAGAACATAGTGGTCAAGGTCAGAGCGGAGAAAACGTCGGAACTTTTTGGAGATCGATAAAGAATTCTAAAGCTTCGTTTTCAATAGTCTGATTTGCAGACCCATAGTAAAACCTTTGGACGTATGATTCTATAAGAAGCACGATTGTTAGAGGATGAGAGCAGCCTACCTTTTCGAACGATGAATCTTTTCATCGAGAACTATACTGTAAACTCTGGCTGTAAACTCTATACTGTAAACACCGGCTCTGTGTTATGTTTTCTTTATATAGTCAAATAGCTTTAAATTCGAGATTACTCACCAGTGATCTTTGATATTTCGACATTGCTTTTCGAAGATGTTCAGCTTTCGGGTTTTTAGAGAAGTTTGAGAAGTCAGTAAAATGAACGTGTATTATACGGTTTCTAGAAGGTGTAGAGAATTTCTGCCAGCTCAAGTTGGTTGCAGCAATAACCGAATCTTTCAGCTTGTTCAGAACATTCTAAAAAAGAAAAGATGATGCCAGAAAAGTTGATGCCATAAAAAATGGATGGAGGAATTACAGAAGTGAAAAGATTCGATACAGAAAACAAGATAGAGTAAACATTGGAAAAGGAGAAAAGAAGGATGTTAACAGTGTCCCATCAGCTTTTCTTTAGATACGAATAGGTTTAAGAAGAAATTATTACTAAATCTTACTTGTGCGTTGTTCCAAATTTTTACAGCAAGGAATCTTTCTCCTCCATCAAACAAATACAAAACATCTTCCATACTAAAACAACAATTTAGAAATAAAATGTTAGAACCTGTCAATACCGAGCGATCATCAAAACATTTATTACAACAATCAAAATTAATGCAAACCTTTTTTGGCGTTCCACGGCAAGGACATAAGCCACAACATCGATTTCGTTGTACGGAACATGGGACTTTGTATACAACTCATCTATCAGTGTCACCTGTATTCGAAGGGAATAATTATTTAAAAAATATGATATCTAGTCATTTCAGTATCTCTTATTGTTTCCATAACGCCTGAATATGCAAACTCAAACAAGAATACTGATGAACTCCTCATGGTCAAGAATTCCAAATGTAAACTAACCATGAGAGGTGCAACGGTTAAACGCGGATCACTTAGCATGGAAAATAGATAGATAGATGGGCCCTTTCCATGGGGGAATGGGTCCTACTCCTTTCGAAGTAGAAATTCCTCTCTTTCAAGTGGGAAATAGCGGGAGACATCGCCGGCTCTGTGCGCGCGACACTCAGATACCATAGTACATAGTAGTGACACTCGAACTACGCGGGAGAGCATACTGCTCTCGCAGGCGTAAAAACGACCACCACACACCACAATCAATGTCTGGCATATCTACCCACACTCTTGTATCAGAGTAGTGGTACCTAATTTTCCTCACATGGTATGGGTTGACCCGGGCGAAGGTGCGTTCACTTGCCAAGTGAACCGTAGTATCACAGTGGGAATCGAACTCGGAACTCCTGGACGAAAGTCGAGAACGATGACCACCACACCACTACACCACCCAATGCTGCTAATATAATATGATAATGGTACCTGACGTGGCACATATTCAATCGTTTCTGAGCAAATGTCTTCTTCGATCAGTCGATATTTTGTTGTGTTAGTAGTCGAAAGCTTTCGAAAGAACAAAAGAAAAATATGACAAAAGATGATCAGAGAAAGCGATACACTACAATGCCTGGAACTAGAACAACCTCCCCCTTTCTACCCCTTTTAGTTTTAGTTGTAATAACCCTCAAAATACTCAAAATCTCAAAGGCCAAGATAACAACAAAACTTCTCCCCTTACAGTCGTTTATTGAAAAGTCTAACCCCCTTTAAAAACGCTAGCTTTCAAGTTCTTCAATATAATGTCGAACTGTTGTTTGATTAGCATGACACATAATGAAAAAATATAAATACAACGTACTTGAAAGTTACAACTGGTTTGCTTGTATCTGAAAGAGATTATAATTAAAAAATATTATTTTTCGGTTCTGATTAGACTTCGTTTAAATGATTCAGCATTGATGAAGATAGATAGATAGATAGGTCCTCCCATGGACACTATTTCATCCCCTTTCCTCTTCCTCTTTTCAAGTAGGAAGCATAGCGCTCTCCAGACATCGCCAGCTCTGTGCGCGCGATACTCAGATATCATGGTACATAGTAGTAACACTCGAACTACGCGGGGGAACATGTTGCTCTCGCAGACGTAGAATCTCATGAGTGCCATCACACACCAATGTCTGGAATATCTACCCACACTCTTGTATCATAGTTATGATACTCAATTTCTCTCGAATGGTATGGGTTGACCCGAGTGAAGGTTTCACTTGTCAAGTGAACCGTAGTACCACAAGAATCGAACTTAACGGAAGTCGAGAACGATGACCACCACACCACTACATATTGATGAAGAAATTGTAAAATATCGACAATATATTAACCTTGAAGCGGATGTGTTTAAATTAAATAACTTCAAGTTGGATCCTTCTTTGAAATTTTCATTGATATCTTCCGTCGGTTTCCATACGGTTAGAATCGCATCTAGAAAAAGAAACGATACAAAATTACACCAAAATCCAACAGCTTCTCGACAGGAGACCAGCATCCAGGATACTGATCGATCGATAAAAATGTGACTTTTGGACGTCTAAAAAGCATCCCAAATGTGCGATTTACTGAATGTATATCGATGCCAAAGGAGACCAATCCTATATCTTGTAAATTCATTCATAATTAGTAGAGTTTGTCCATATTTGGTAGCAATGTACCAACTTGATACCAGCTAGAGTTTCAAAATTTTCAAAAAAAAGGCCATTAAATAACCAGTAAATGAACAAAAAACTTTTAAACGTTCTTTAGGCGTACAAACTTTCGCGAGCAGAAACTTTCGCGATTTTCGCGTTTTTCGCGATTTTTGGTCTTTTTCGCGAAAAGTTTATGCTTTTGAAAATTCTGAAAAGGGCGCTTCGCAAAAGTTTATGTTCGCGAAAAATCCTTGAAATATTCGAAAAGTGAAAATTTTCAAATTTTAAACTTTAAATGAGTATGTATGTTAAGTTTAGCACCGAAAAGCAGTTTTGAAGTTAATTGGTAAATACTGTTTATCAAATTTGACAATAATTTATCACTTTGAGCCATTTTTCAGCTAAAAATGCCGTATTTACTCTTGATTCGCGAAAGTTTGTACGCCTAAAGTAGTTGAGAAAAATTTAGGTTGCTGCGAAAGTTAGTTGGTGAGAGGCGGCGGTTTTAGTAAGAAATAAGATCTTACCTTTAAATGGCTTGCGTTTTGAATTTAGAGTAGGGCATTCACAGATGCGATATCGTTGAAGGTGTACAACTGACCGATCGGGGAACTAAAATGAAACAAGATCAGGGTGCTCAGCGCTGTCAAGACCTAGTGTTTCAGAAGTCAGGCCACCAATCAAAGATTACAATAACAGAAGCACTGGTACTGAGAACTGTATGATGACTCAACATCAAAGCACAAACAAAAGATCCCCACTGTACTTTTTAGGCTTATCCTTCATTCGCACTGGTGAAAATAATTTTTCTATCGGGTCAATGAGACAGGGGTGTAAAAAAACCTAAAGCCGAACAATGCGGATAATTTTTACACAAGCGACCTGTTTACTTAGGATTCAACACAGAGAACTACCGAGGTGTGACGATGGTTCGATCACGTAAAAATATCCTAATTGTCTACGGGGCACAAAAATACTTTTCCCCACCTTTTCCTCGACGATTTGCTGCCATTGGTTTTGAAATTTACGCATCAGTTTCTCTTGTTCTTGAGCTTGTATTTTTTGCTTGTGTTCGTACACCGCCTCTTTCTGCGAATGGCTCAAATAACACTATGGAAAAACATGATGACAACAATCTTAACCACTAAAAATCCTGGATAACCATTTAATTGATTGCTCTGTGACAAAATGAAATACACTTTTTATTTGCAGATGATATTTAATCAAATATAGATTTTGGCAATTAAAAAGTACTTAGGGTTAAATACCTCAATAGCAGAAGGGTCGATAGCATTTTGTATGGCGTCATAAATGTCTCTTCCATCTTTGATTCCGCCAATCTCTTTGATCGTCATACTTTGTCTCTTTCGTTTCCTTCCTAAAGATTGTAAAAACAGGCTCTTATATATGAGAGAGAATCACCGATCAATTCCAATCTTTTGAGACAACTAAAACGAATTTCAATCCCTGATTTTTCTTGGCTTACGTTACATTTCAGAACCTGTATCGAAATGACAGACCACGAAAAGCTTTCCAATGAACACAGTTTGACCCATTCTGCGTTTGATAATTCCGAGATAATTGACCTAAAAGTTTGAGTTGTGTTGACATAATCTTGAATTATAAGTTGACATAATTCTGGCATCGTGATATTCAAGTCTCGAAATTACCTTTCAAAACCAAAACAAGGTCAATCATCAGCTTTTGAATTGGTATAGTGCTCACCCATCATTGAAAGAGAAAGAGGGAGACGCTTTTAAAGCAAAAATTCTGTTTTAGCAACCAACCTTTATTGTTACTTTTCTCGAATTCTTTTTGAATGAAAGCATAAAGTGTTTCCATTTTGTTTTGCTTTTGTTCTTCGTATTTCTTCTTTGTTTCCTCTTCTTGTTGCAAGTTTCGAAATATACATTTTCCTTCCTCTTTCTGCATCCACTGAAATAGTCAAAAGATGTCTTTGAATTCAGGCGGAATTGATCATTATACTTGGATTTATGCTTGAAAGCAATCAAAATCATCTCAATCAGGCAAGTAACAACATTTGAATGGTTCAAAATTCTAGGGTAGCATGTAGAAAAATGCTTGTAGTTGTACAAATCAGGTAGGATTTCTATATTCTTGAATTAGCCTAATGTGATTTGTTCAGTTAAAAAATAAAACGTAACTTTACCTGCGTAGGGTATTTTCTAAGAATGGTTGCATTGATACATCCAACAGAACCCCCGTCTGAATAAAGTGACGTCAATGGAACTGCAAAAGCTTGTTTGATTGGTTGAAAACCAAGCTTAGTATCCCATGATGCTCTTCGTGTCGAATTAGTTGATAGTATCAACATCAAATCTTCAGGCGCCTAGAACAAAAGAATAACAAGTTTTTCAGGATCATCAATTACACAAACTTTATAAAAACCTGTTCTATCTTTCTTAGAATCGTGTATCCATTGCGCATCCATAGAAAAAGAAGCTAAGACTAGCAGCAATGTTGTTTATTAGAATTGTGTATGACAACTTTTTCTGGCAGAGAGTAATTTGAAAAAAAGAAAGCATATAATGAAGAAATAATGTTCACCTGTAGAGGAGGGCATGCTTGCGTCGATCCAACCAACTCAGCGCCATAAACACAAAGTTTTGTACCAATTGTGATTTTCTTCTGATCAACAAAAGCGCTCAACGGTTGATCTAAACCAGCTTTTATTTCATACCAACCGTCTGATAATTTAATCAAACTCTATATGATGAATAAAAAACGAAAGTGAATACGATGAGAAACAATTTTGTTTACAATGAAAATTATAAAACGTAATCCTATATGAAGTGTATGTTCTATAATGCAACCATTTGGTGCAACACACACATCTAATAACAATTTTGTTTACAATTAAGTGAATACTCAAAGATTACATAACGGAATCCTAACAAAATCTACCAAAACAGATCCATTTTACTTAAAAAGTGTTAAAAATCAAAGACATACTTTGCACTTTTGGTTATTGTTTGAAGCACCTTGTAATATATCACTAACAAACAGGATCAATCTTCGAGTAGAGATATCATCCCGCTCATAAATCTTCTTCAAACATGAACTAAAGAGGGAACAAACCAAATGAATATATATGTATTTCGATAGAAACTTCTACTTTTTGTTTGGGACACTACTACTAATACTACTACCATTTCTTCTTAACATAATTCATAACACTAGCAAACAATGTCAATCGAACAGGATCGAACAAAAATTTCAATCGAATCAATCGAACCTAATCGAATCGAATTTCAATCATTCGATTGCGTTCAATTGATTCGGCGTTCGATTCGTTCGATTGACATCGTCTGGATAACAACAAGTGATTGGAAGAGAATGATGAAGAAGATCATAAAAATCTCACCGTTCAGCTTTTTCCAATTCTTTATCATAGCGATATCGGAGTTGCTCCATCACAACAAAGGGTGTCAGACATCTGAAAATAAAGAACAAATAAATGCACAGACAACTAATGATACTGAGACCGAGGTATAAACATAGTAGAATAAAGTGTCAATAATTATGAAGTTTTCCGCAGTAAAGTCTCTTAAACGAGTTTGGAGAACGAAGCATCGATACAAAAATTTGTCTCTTTTATTCAAGCAATTTTTAGAGACTTTTGTACTAAAGAACGACGTAGTCTTAAATTGGCAGATGAGTTATATGTTTATACTTATTGGCAAATTGATCGGGGAAACGTCTTTCATAAGCCGCCAGTTTCCATACGACCCATTTGAAATGGTTCTCGACCCATCCTTCCGGAACCAAAGATTTGTCAATGTCGACACAACTCATAAACGCACTGAAAATTGATTGAAGTAAATTTTGATAGACAAATGATTTGAAAAAAATCTAGCTTTTGGTCAAAATTGAAAGCATTGAAAGTTAGTTTAAAGATCCAACTTTGAAAACTCGAAATCTTTGTTTGATCTTAACAATCGTCCTTTTGTGGAAACTTTGTGTAATATCTCGACTTTAGAAAGTCATAATCTGATTCATTAATGGGCTTTGCCAGAAAGAAATCGTACCCCCACCGTTGAGGATATAGGACATTATGGGGGTTTGAAATTTTCAATATCCTAGGATATCCAGGGGGGGGGGGTAAGAATTTGAAGACCAAGGATATCCAGTGAAGGGTTCAAAATTTTCAATATCTAGGATATTCAGGGGGTAAGAATTTGAAGACCAAGGATATCAGGGAGGTTCGAAATTTTCAGCACGGATATATCCAAGTGTTAAGAAAATTCGACATCCTCAACAAGGGGGAGTACGGATTCTTTCTGAAAAAGCTCAATTATTGCACAGAATTGAAAAGAAAGTTATTAGAATTGAGAATTTTGCATTCGATATAAATTAATAATATTAATATTGACGGTACAAACCTTTTTAACTCACTGAGTCCAATCTCAATCTTGTCATTGATAGCGATGTGAAATCCACAACACAATACCATCTTTCCAGGAAGAGCAACATGTGAAATGAAATATCTTTTGGCGTCAAAACTGAATTCCAAAACATTATCTCCATTCAACTCGATTATTGAATGGTGTAGACCATAATCTTGCAGCTACAAAGAAACACAATGATTTTTTTTATGAGACAATGTGGTAAAATAAACAAAATCTCAAACAATAATAAGCAAATCGAAGCAACCAGGCAAACATTTTTAATAGAATAATTTATTTTATAGAAAAATTGTTATCTGCAGATTTTGGACATTTTACATTATTACTTACGATAAACGAAATTGAAATTACCTCTTTTCGTGAGTAAACAGACGGACAACAATAATTGACAAATTCAGGAAAACTTGATTTCGTCTTCTTCTTTGTTTCATACATGCTATCAATTCTCATTCTTGGCTTGTTAGATTCGTTCTGCAAAGAAAATTTGATGTTAAATGAATCAAGCTAATTTTTGTCAGACCATGCAATGTCAAAAGCTATGTAAAGACTTTCTGGTCTCTAATAAACGCCCCCCCCCACTAATAATTTTTTTCCACCCAGGACATTGTTATTCCAACCCGCCATATAGTTTTGGACATTTTTTCAAACCAATATTCGCCAAACTTACTGTAGTTGTTGTAATTACATAGTGTGCACCCCCCCCCCCCATTGCTTGGGGGCTGAGGGTTTTGTTGATTTGGGAATTTTTGGATTTCAGGTGGGGGGTAAAGAATATGCTGGGGGTTTATTCATTTAGGTGGGATTTGGAGTCTTTCACACATTTTCTATTGATTCATCCAGTATTTTGCAAAAATGTTTCGCCTGCGGCCCCATTTCTTAGCAAAAAATAAAACATTACACACTTTTTTTATCAAATGCTATTATTGTCATGCTTCAAAATTATTAAATTATGCTTCCAGTCCCGCTAATAAAATACTGTTGGGAGTTGGGACCATATCTCAAATATTTCAGGTGGGGGAATTGGAAAGTACTGGGACTGAAAACTTCAGGTGGGACCTGGAACACCACTTGCACACTATGAATAATTACATTGTTATTTGGTTGATATGTTGTTATACTTTGTTTCTTGATACAGTTTATACTTGAAGGACTTCAAATGAAAGTATAATCAATCTTTTTTCAACCCCCAGGAAGTTAATTTTTCGATTTTCTTTTCCATCCAGGACATTCTTTTTTTAACCCCCGGCAATTAAAATTTTGACATTTTTCCAACCCCCTAGGCTATTCCACACCCCCTGTCTATTAGAGACCAGAGAGTAATTTGATACTAAAATATAGTCTGAATGAAAGTAAAATTTTCAAAAAATATCTGAACTCTTAGAGCCCGAAAGACGCCATTTGGCGTTCTGAAAAAGTAGTTTTAACGTACCCAAGTCATTTGTCTATAGCTCAAAACCACTTCATTTTAAGGCATATAAACCGAATGGTTTTAGAAAGAAAAGAGTTTTCTTATGGTACCAAAATATTTGGCTACAACTTTAACGGCCATTTGAAGTTTGAATTTTTTTCAAAAGTACTGCGGTGTCAAAGGGTTAATTTAATTAAACAATAATATCAACCTGCTTCTGTTCTTCCACATTTTCAGCAATCCTGCTCACAAACAATGGCTTGTATGAAAACAAGTTCTTCTTTCGTCTCTTGTTCTCTACTTTAGGTTGATTTTCTTTGGTTGAACTTCTCTTCAAACTTTTGAAAGGAGTCATGAATGAATTACTCAAATTTTTAGCTTTGTTTGTTTTCTGGTCATTTCCACTGTAAGGAATAATGGATAAAAGTTATTAGAATATACTCCCCCCTAACAATTTTCCTCGCATAGGCTGTTCCAAAAATATATTTTTCACGGGGAGTGAAGGATAGTTTTTTCTAATAGGTTACGCTGACATGTTATATTATCTACCCCCCAGACAGAGGTTTTACCTTTTTATAATGAATCAAATCTAAAAGGATATACCTCAAAATTTAAGTTCGACCTTTGACAATATCATTTGAATGAAAAATTGAATTTTATTGCACAATTTGTTTGCCTCTAAGACGCCATCAAATGTGCCATCAGAAATAATGGCCAAATCGAAATAATGAATAAGTAAGATTACCTTTTCCCTTTTTGCTTTGAAGTGTATCTTGCAACTGCAGGTGAAAGGGGCTTGGTCATTGTAACAGCTCTATCAAACTGGTATTCTATGATGAAAAACATGAAAGCATTACACTATTATATAAATGATATAACTGAAAAGCAAAAACAAGCTGATGTCTGTGAATATTATGATCATGCGAATACTGATTTTAACTGAAAATGTGTTTTGAGAATTATTTGAGAAAGAGAATTCGAAGATAGTAGATTTTATTTTGGATAACTGATGACTTCTTAAGAAATAAATTTCGTACTATTGAAAGGAAGAAAGCTTCCATGTTATATTTCTTTGATACAGATAAAACATTTTCTTACGATCAGGGGTTGTATAATGAATCTTTCTCTTTGCTTTTGGTGCTTCCATACTGATATATTTGTTGTGTTGATTTAAGTGATATCCTGGCGTTGTAAACTTTGAAATGCTGTTTGTTTTGTCAGCATGAAACTTCGATTGACCCGATTTGAGCAATTTTTCAGAAATGCTTGCGATTTCATCTGATTCAATGGTCTGTTTTGCGACTTTGAGTGCACTTTCTGATATTTGGACATTTTTTCCTTTTGCAGTTTGAAATCCTGTGAAGGATGTTGCGATACTATTGCTTTTATTGCTGATTTCATCTGATTCGAATTTCTGTTTTGCAGCTTTGAATGCACTTTCTGATATTTTTACATTCTTTCCTTTTGCAGTTTGAAATCCTGTGAACGGTGTTGCGGTACCATTGCTTGTATGGCTAACTTTATCTGATTCAAATTTCTGTTTTACAACTTTGAGTGCACTTCCTGATATTTGGACATTATTTCCTTTTGCAGTTTGAAATGCTGTGAACGATGTTGTGGTACTATTGCTTTTATTGGTGATTTCATCTGATTCGAATTTCTGTTTTGCGGCTTTGAGTGCACTTTCTGATATTTGGACATTATTTCCTTTTGCAGTTTGAAATCCTGTGAAGGGTGTTGCGTTACTATTGCTTTCATTGTTAATTTCATCTGATTCGAATTTCTGTTTTGCAGCTTTGAGTGCACTTTCGGATATTTTGACATTTTTTCCTTTTGCAGTTTGAAATCCTGTGAAGGGTGTTGCGTTACTATTGCTTTTATTGTTGATTTCATCTGATTCGAATTTCTGTTTTGCAGCTTTGAGTGCACTTTCTGATATTTGGACATTTTTTCCTTTCGCAGTTTGAAATCCTAAAAATGGGGTTTCAGTCTTGATACCTTTACCTTTGCTATTTGAAGGTTCTGACAATTCAAGTTTATCTGATTCAAATTTCTGTTTTGCAGATTTCAAAGCACTTTCAGATATTTGAACGCTATTTCCTTTCGCAGTTTGAAAACCTGCAAATATAGTTTTAATCTTATTGTTATATTTTGCAGATGAGTGATGAATCGATTCTTCTTCCTCTTCTTCTTCAAACTTTGGTTTGGCAGCTTTTAAAGCTCTGTCTGAAATAGGAACACTTTTTCCTTTGACATTCTGAAAACCATTAAAAAGAACAGATCTATCATTATCAAAAAATGTATTAGAAGTAAAGTTTTTCTTGAGAATATTAGCATTAGCTTCAATTTCGATTTTATCTTTGTTTAGAGTTGCAAGTTTATGTTTGGCTTTGGGAGTTTTTTCAATATTCTTCAATTTAAGATCTTCTTTTACCTTCATTGATTGACTTTCAATCAAATGAAATGGAAGCTGTGATAATTCATTCATGTCAATAAAAGAGGATTGTTCTTTTTGCTTTGTAGTAACTTTTCCACAAGTTTCCACATTATTTCTTTTACAAATTGTCATTTCGCCAGGCAAAAGATCATTGTCTATAACTGATACGCTGTCAAGACATTTATTTGAGACTGTAGATACTTTTGGATAAAAGAAAGCTTTGGATTTATCGACTTCAACTTCAAAATGCAAAGGTAGGTTACTTAATTCGAAAAGAGACTTCTCGAGGTTGCTAGCACTACTGTTTTTCTCAGCTTCTTGATATTTTGACTCGCTTGTATTGTTAGTGGATTTTGAGGAATGAATAACTGATGGAGATAAATTTAGTTCATCATCCTCATCAGGGACGTCTGTTTTCGATAGTCTTAATAAAGAATTAGCATTCCAGTCAATAACAGATGGGGAAAGATCAATCGATTTCTTTTGTATACAATCTGCATCAGTGTCATTACATTTTTCTTCAAGTGAGCCAAAATCCCCAACTGTGTGTGGTTCTGGAAGGTGTATTGTGGTTTTGGTCGATTTGGAGACAATTGGAGTTGATTGAGTCATTTTGGGTATTACTTTATTTTTGTTTTGATGGACATGAATTGAAGTGATGGAAGGTGAAAGGAAAACGTCATCTTCCTCCTCGTGCTCTTCAAAGTTTTCCTTTGGTGAGTTGGAATATTTGTTTGACTTCACTGGATGCTTAATGAAGGATGTAACAGGAGGTGACCCAAATAAATTGTAGCCGCTTTCATCATATGTTGATGTAGATGAGAATTTCCTCTGGTTGTTGGTCCTTGGAGGCGAATCAAATAAAGAAACACCTAACGAATGTTCAAGCATTTTATTGGAATTCTTTTGTATTTGTTTCGACTTAAGTGCAGTAATTGGTGGTGACATTTCATAGGAGTTCCCACAACTTGGTATTTCTGATGTGTCAAATAAATTTGGAGATTTCAATCTAGCCCGATCTATTTCTTTACATGAATCATCAAGCAATACACATATCGAAGACTCTGGTTCTTTACTTGTTGGATCTTCAAAAAGTATCCGAGCAACATTCTAAAACACAATGAACAAATATAAAATGTACTAGCTTGGTGATAAGAGAAAGCGTTTTTTTTTTGCTGTAGACGTTCAAAACTTAATCAAGGTCTATTTACACTAAGTAACTCGGCAAAACTTACTAAATAAGGTTCAAAATTAATAAACGTACAGGTGGAAATAAACGTATAGTTGAGGGAAACAGGAGCGAAGCTATTCTGAAAAAATAAACGTACAGAACCTAATAAGGCAAATATAGGGGGGAATTTTAACATGAAAAAAATAAACGTATATGTAACGTATTATGTACGTTTATTAGGGACTCAAGATTGTATATTGATTGAAAGAGTTTAATAGGGTTCAAATCATTCAAGTAGATTGTGAAGTAAATGAAATCCTAACCTTTTTGGTAACATCAATCAAATCAGCTCTGTTATTTTCTGAATCTCCAACTTTAAGACCTAAAAATAAAATTGTCGACTCAAAAGATTGGGAATCAAAAAAGGATATTTCCCAGCTAATTAAAAAAATGAAGAAATTTTTTGATAATCCACAAATTATTACCATTATCACAAGTTTTGCTGATGGGTGGTGTCGCCATTTCATTATCCCAATGGATAGATACATCTGGATCAAGCAAAGCATCTAAAGATTTTCCTATTGTACTCTAGATATAATAAATAATTAATCAATCAAGAATATTATAACTGTTTGGAAGGGCAATACAGTCTGCTTCAACACCCGTAAATTGTATTATACTGTAAGATTATCTAATCAGCAGGTCCATTTAACATCAAAATCACATTTTAAAGTGTACGTTTTGCATTAATTTTGGTTAAAGTTGAGTGTTCATGATTTTTTCTACCACTAAGATTTTACACATTTACACATCTCTGAGAAGGAGAGATGTAGATCTAAGAAGATGAGATGCAAATTAGATAAAACACTGACAAGTGGTTTGGCCGTAAAGTTCACTGATCCAATGCCTAAATTTGACAAAAAGTTACCTTTTTGGATGATAAAGACCCTAAAATGAAGTAAAGAAAGAAATATTTAGATATTATAACACAATAAGCAAACAAAAAAGTACTTTTGCTTTGAGACTTCTAATAAGAATAACAAAGAAGGCTATTGCAGAGGAGATTGGTTTTCTTTGTTCTGGTGAGTGAGTCATTTCACACATAACTATACTACTATTACACTGCTTTTCTTTGGTACAAAAAACAATAGTAACACGTTGGCCTAATTTAGTAGTATAATTCATACTTCTGCGGATGAAATCTTGTGGTGTAATTTGTGACAGACTTGTACCACGTTTCAAAAAAGGTGTCCTAAAAGTGAAAAAATGCATCAAAATCATTCACTGATCCTGACTGATTTCCATGTAAAGTTTTATTCTAAAACTACATTCTAGACAGGCTAGGTAAGCTAAATCATCTAGATTGACACTTTTCATAATAATTATATGCTCTTTCTATGCATTAGATATGTCTTAGAATTAAACAAACTGAAGACCAATAAGTAAAATGTGTAATAGAAAAAAGACAACACAATACTTACCAATCATAAAAATTCTCATTTTCTTTCATCAAAGAAGCAAGGCTCCACGAATCATCTTTACTTTGCAAAAGTTTATCTGAAATAAAGACAACATTTTTCTTCGATAATTCGCCATAAATTGTATTCAAATATAAATTTGTAAACAACAAGTTTTATTTAAGCAGAAGTTTTTCGATTTATTAAATCATTTTCAATGTTAAAAAAAAAAATTAGCATTGAAAAGACAACATGTAACCACTGATGAAAAATCTTTCTTTTTGCTACTAAAACATATATATAGAGAGTTAAAATTAATAAAGTCTTACAACCAAATAATAAATTGTATTTATAGTCCTTGGAATCAAAACATAGCTCACCAAGACTTTTCTTCTTGTGAGTTGCAGGTGTGAATAAAACTGGCGAAAGTGACTGATCATCTTCTTCCTCAAGCATTTTTTTTCTGAAAACAATATATAAAAATACTTACTTTTTTGACTTTTTGGGTCATTTCAATAAGCTGCTCAAAAACACTTGAATTTATAATTAAGCTTTAATAAAGAATAAAATTTCAAACCCTTAAATCTTTACAAATTGTAGTTTTTATGGTAAAACAGGAAAAAAATTATATTATTACTTTGTCATTTTTAGAAAAAAACAGGGTCGGTCAAGAAGAACAATAAAAATCAAATCTGTCTTGCCTAAGAGTAAAGATATAAACATTGAAAATCATCTAAAACCTATGTCATTTGCTTCAAAAAGGACACTTCCTGTGCACATTAATTCAATTTAACTTAATTATTTTAAATTCAATTTCAAGTAACTTGCAGTTGGGGAATGTTGGCAAGTTTTTTTCCTCACTTGCATCTTTAAATTCCTGTAAAAAGCTGGTGTTTTTGTCTACTCTACTCTCTGTTATAGACACTTAGGTGATTAAGCTGAATTGAGCAAAAAAGTCTTAAAATATCAAGAAAATATTTTTGCATGGGCAAGTACAAAACGCCTACTACTTACTACCTACTACTTACTACTTACTACCTATTTTATATTTTACGATCCCTCTCCTGTCCCTTGATTTTTTCTTTCTTTTTGCTCTACACATTGAATTTCTCAGAAATATTTAGTTTTTTTATAAGAATACAAAAAAAGAAGTTCGAAATAAATGAAAACAAAAGAGGATTGTAGTGTAGATTTTTTCTATTATTAAAAGTTACATAACTGAATAGTTCTTATAAAGAGTAGAGTTTCTTTTTTAATGTATCTGTGAGTCTTGGTCTCTCTAAGGCCCGGGGGACACACGATCTCAAAACTACTGTATGTTCGGACAAAAATTGAGACCCTTACAGTGCAGTGCAAGATTTGCTGAAAAACCAAACCTTACAGTACATATTTCGGTCATTTCCCCCAAGAGTTATAGCAAAAAATTTCTAAATTCTCACAAATTTCCTACTCTGGTAGGTACCTGAACTTTTGTCAGAATCTTGAAAATCTACCCTTAAAGGGCCACACATCCGGTAGGTCACTTACCTTGAGGGGGGGGGGCG
>JAUJPO010043077.1:0-17511 GCA_032270745.1 Tiaropsis multicirrata
TTTCCCCAAACTGAAGGCCTTGTGAATTATAATATTTTTTAAATGAAAGTTAAGTTCTCTGGTACTGAAAAGAAAGACATTGAGACATAATCACCTTGGTAATTGTATGAAAACGAGGCAGTCGTTGGTCGTGACGTAATTTATTAAAAGGTCTATTCTGAATATCCATAAACAAAACGTTTTCCTGATTTTTCCGCAAGTGATTATTTCACGCTTTAAGGGTCTTTTAAACGACTAGTTTACTAGTCTAAGGGGGCATTGGTGCTAAAAAATCCTATCCTCAACAAGTAAATCCCGGGGTGTGTGACAAAAATATCAATGTTGAAAATCCAGGGGGATTCCAAGGATTTGGTAATTAAAAAAAAAAGATTTCCTCAACATGGGGGGTACGGACTTTTTTAGAAAAAACCATCAATCTCTCTGTATAATTTGAAAACAGTGTTCTAGAACGCATGACTAATGTGCACATAATTGTTTTATAATGATTCTTGACTTTCTTACCATTAGAAAAATATGAAGGCGTTTTGCCACCAAATCAAGTCGTGATCATAGAGGTATATACTTCCATGTTGTGATGTAGGAGAGCGACATCAATTGTTTGTAATAATTTTTTATTTAAAAGGGATGTACTGTTGTTTGTAAATATTGTAGTATTTTAGAAGATATAGATGTTGTTCTAGATGTTGCTAGACCAAAATATATTTTCATATAGAGATTATTTTTCTATCATTACATACGTAAGGCCAACCTTAAAAAAAAAATTTAAATTTCAGGAATTCTCCACCTATTCTAAAGGTCATTAATTATTTTCGGCCAGGTGCCTAAAAATAAATTCTTGCCCGACCAGTAACGCGGAAACAAACTTTTTTGTTCTGATGTCATTTTCTCAAATAGTAAAAAAAATGGGCTAAAATTAACAATATTTTTTAACAAGATGCCGTGAAAATGCACTTGTAAAAAGTCGTGTTTCTTTCACATTTACTGCTAAAAGTATATAAAAAAACTGGAATTTTTCGGTGTACTCAAAGAAAGCCAAAATTGCAATATAATAATGATGCAACTTCAATTAGTCCATCAATTATTCGTTTAATTAATTTTCACTATACTATTCGTTTAATTAATTACCATCCAATTAATAATTTTTTTTAAATCTAACCTCTCTACTTTCTGTCAAGAGCTTTTTCTTGATTTTGAAATAATATCATGAATTGACGAAGAGCAAGAAAAGACAGCGCATAACGACATGACAAGTAGGTAGTATTTGGGCTGGAATTTTTTTTCATTCAGCAACCTGTAATATGTGTGATTTAAGGATCAGAATGTTAAGAAAATTTGTGAATTTTTGTTTTTTTAACCTTCATTTGAATCGATTTTTTTCCGTTTTTTTACTAATAACTTGTCCCTTAGGTAATTTTTTTTGCCCACCCCCCCCCTCCCCAAATTGATGGTCTTTATCCTCAGAATACCTACCCACCCCCTGCTTATTGGAACCCCACCCCCTACAATTACTCTATCATCATTCTATTATTATCATATACAGGTCTGGAATATATTTCTACCTTCGTCTTGCTTTGCATATTAACGTTATCAAATACTGCTGATGGTCGAGTCATAGAAAACAAGTTATTGGTTAGAGATCGAAGAAATAACATAAACAATGTGAATGCTGCCAACCCATCAACAACGTCGTCTCTAACGTCTTCATTGCCAACATCTACTACTGCTACAACCGACACAACAACTACAGGTTTAACTTTAATTTGTTCCCTTCAAAAATTACAATATATTTTTTCCTTAAAAATACAAAATATTTTCTCCTTAAAAAATGCACAGAATATTTTTTCCTTCAAAAATACAAACTCAGTCTTAATGTTCTTATAAGTTAAGCTCTAATAAAACAAAAAAATGTGTATTTACTGTTTTCAGTGACAATCTTTTTGCAACAAGACTTGTCTTTGATTCGACTTCCTCAAAGTCCCTCAAATTGTCACAAAACCTAACAGTCCTAAAATAATATGTTATATGGTTATATGCTGTTGTGAGTCTGTGGATAAAGCACTCATTGCCAACGAAACTCTTTTCTTATTACAACTGACATTTTTTTTCAGAGATCGGTGATATACGAACATCAAGCACAGATGAAAAAGTGATTATCGCTGTTATTATTGTCTTTGCCGCTATCACCTTGCTAGTAATTGGTTTACAATGGTATGCTTGTCTAGTAAGCTATTTATATTTTGTTCTCCTGTCCTGTTATGTATTAGTATAGAGAGAAAGGGACATGATGCTAACTTCTGAATGAACGGGGCCATCACCCTGCCCAGTGCCAACCCTAGTGAAAAGTTGAATGTTCCCTCTCACCCCAGCCCATCGAGGGGTAAATCACTAAAAATAATCACGTACACCTTTTTGACAAATAAAAAAAAATCAAATCTAAATCAAAAATCAAAAAGAAATCAAATCTAATTCAAAAATAAAAAAGAAATCAAATCTAAATCATAAATCAAAAAGAAATCAAAAAGAAATTAGAAATAATAAAAAAAAAATAAAAATCTCGTACACCAATTTTTAGTGATTTACCCCCTATACAGAGGGTCACCTCACTGAAAGTATGATAGAAGACCAATAGATTTTTATTAAACACTGAAAAAAACCTTACAATTTGACCTTAAAAACAGTGCAGTAGGTTTGAAAGTTTTGATTTCACACCCATCAACGAGTTTACCCACAGAGACACAGTGACAGGGGTTTATCGGTACAAATTATGGCGGGTACGAATTTTGGCGAACTAGGCTTCCAAAATTTATTTTTCTTGCGAACCGCCAAAATAAATACAATTTCAAATTAATTTTATTGAATATAAATTTTAAAAGGTGTTTTTTGCTGTTTTTAGACCATTTTAATTTTTAGCTGAAAAATTAAACTCTTTTGCCCAACTACTAAATTTTAAATTCACTATCAAAATATTTCAGCCATCCGCCAAAAGTAGTAACAATAATTCATAGTTATTTTAATATCTTTCTGTCTATAGTGCCAAGATAAAAATTACACCTAACATACAACAACGACGCCAAAGATTTGCAGCGAGGGTCGGTGGCCTTGAAGTTGTTTTTGTTGTACTTTTTTTAGATTTTCAATAAGAAATAGAATATTCTTAATGAAATTGTTAAATATGATAAAAATATGTATGAATGATGAATTTATTTTCAAGCAGTTTTATTTGAGTTCCCTATAACTGTCCAGGCGTGGTGAAATGACTAGTTATTTACAGTCCAACCCTCCTCAGTGTTATTAAGTGTTTCTGTATGGCTCAAAAATTATTGTTTTAGGCAAAAAGAAACAATGATAATTATGAAGTTAGATCGGCATCAATATTCCGTATTTGAAGTCGACTCGTCGTAACTCAAGGCGAGTCGTCGTAACTCAAGTCGAGTGGTCATAACTCAAGTCGAGTCTTCGTAACTCAAGTCGATTCGTTGCGTTTCAAGTCGAGTCGTCGTAACTCAAGTCGAGTCGTCGTAACTCAAGTCGACTCATGTCAGGAAGTGGCCGTAACTCTAGCCGTGTTTCAACTCGACTCGTGTCAGGAAGTGGCCGTAACACTCTAGTCGTGTTTCGAGTCGACTCGTGTCAGGAAGTGGCCGTAACACTCTAGTCGTGTTTTACACGAAATCAGGTTTCGTGTGCTTTTTAACACAGGATCGTGCATTCGAGAAAACGCAACAACGTGTGCACATGCTGACATCAGACATGGACAACCAAAAACAAGCTTACAAGATGGTATATCAACCTTTAATTTCCATACCTGGCTTATTTCTCTCTGCTGAATAGTGATTTTTGTATTGTATTGTTTGATTTGTCATATTTGTTTGTGTTTAGAGTCTTGAAATAATTCCTTTTCTGTGTGAGTATTGTTTATGTTGTAGGTTGTGAGCTTGTTGTTTGGTCTGATTTTTTATTAGCTATTTCAGATATATTCAGTGAAATAACTAATCTGGATTTAGTTTTTTGTTCGTGGAATGTAAGTTTATGACATAGAACTATGATGTTACCGTGGAAAGGTGATACACTACTCTGCCATACTTTTCACTCACCTTATTTCCTTTGTTTTACTCACAAAATTCCGGTCATCAGATTGAATCTCATGTTTACAGATTGAAACATGTGATCATTTACAATCTAAACATAACAAAAATTCACTTTCGTTTTTAAAATGTACATATCGCTATTCGGTAAAATACACCCCCTTTTTCAATGTTGTGAGACTATTACGCAAAAGTTTGAGGGACGGTATTTCTCTCTGAGCTCAACCATTTGTTCCCGCTAAAAAAAAATTCACATATTCCCGCGCTTTATCTATATTTCCATGTACATGATCACTAAATCCACGATTTCATGTAAAATCTCTAAAAGTGACCAATCTTAAAATTCGACTTGAAACACGACGAGTCGACTTGAGTTACGACGACTCGACTTGAAACACGACGACTCGACTTGAGTTACGACGACTCGACTTGAAACACGACGACTCTACTTGAGTTACGACGACTCGACTTGAGTTACAGCCATTCGACCTGAGTTACGACGACTCGACTTGAGTTGCGACGACTCGACTTGAAACACTACGACTCTACAATTGAGTTACAGCCAGTCGACTTGAGTTGCGACCACTCGGCTTGAAACACGACGGACTCACACTTGAGTTACAACCAGTCGACTTGAGTTACGACCACTCGGCTTGAAAAACGACTAGAGTTGCGACGAGTCGACTTGAAACACGACTAGAGTTGCGACGAGTCGACTTGAAACACGGCTAGAGTTACGACCACTTCCTGACACGATTCGACTTGAGTTGCGACGACTCGACTTGAGTTGCGACGAGTCGACTTGAAATACGGAATATTGATGCCGATCTAACTTCATATTTTCCTCTACCCTTCTTTAAAAACACTGGAATACAATAAATCCCTTTGTATAAAGTTCGCTCGCCTCCTTTTTCCCCTGATTTTTGTCCAAGTCCCTTACTCTCGGGGAAATCCTGAAATCGGGTATATATTGGAATGTGGAGAACGTAGCCTATACTAGTTTAAACTCACTCAGCCGATATTCATTCGTAATACATACAGTTTGATACAGTATATCGGTAGTATATCGTAAATGGGCGGAGGGCGGAAAAAAAACGAGCACTGGAAAAGGAGAAGAAAGAAGAAGAGAAAGCGCTATGGCGCGCCAAAGCGGAAATAAATACTATCTTTTTAAAAACATACTATCTCCGTTTAAAACATACTATCTTTTTAAAACAATACTATCTTTTTTTAAAACATACCATTTCGTTTAAAAAAATACTATCTTTTTAAAACAATACTATCTTTTTTTTAAACATACCATTTTCGTTTAAAAAAATACTATCTTTTTAAAACAATACTATTTGTTTTAAAAACATACTATCTTCGTTTAAAAAATACTATCTTTTTTAAAAACATACTATCTTTTAAAACAATACTATCTTTGTTTAAAAAAATACCTCTTTTTTTCAAAAATTGAATCTTATAATTTATGATAATTTATGTTAATTATTTGTGCCTCGATTGGTCAAATATCGTTTGTAGGCGGAAGCACTTCCCATCAAAACAAAATGGCTGCAGAGAGACGGGGAAGACCTGCAGTATTTGTTGACGAGGATCAAGTTTCCTCTTGGAAAATCAAGGTCCAGACCCCCTGGAAAAGTTCGTCAATACCCCTGCCCTGGCCTGTATGGTTTAAAAATGGAAAAGCCCATTGACACTGAACTAAACAGGCAATTACAACATAATCAATAGAATAAAGAAAGGACATGACATAACATTGAGATCAAAACACTACCACCACCACCACATTGGACTGTCCGTTCCACCATGGCATAGCCATAGGCATGCTGTTCTTCCATCATAATTCATAGTCACAAGCTTCCATCCAGCAAGCATGGGTCCCGACCGTCCCGCCAATTTTCATGCACGCAAACTTTAAAATGAGCGAGGCAAGACGTGCCAACCTCGTTTCCAGACTGTTTTCGAAAAGATAGTATGTTTTGAAAAAGATAGTATTGTTTAAAAAAAAATAGTATCATTTAAAAAAAAATAGTATTTTTTTAAAGATAGTATGTTTTAAACGAAGATAGTATTTTTTTAAACAAAGATAGTATGTTTTAAACGAAGATAGTATGTTTTAAACGAAGATAGTATGTTTTCCGCTTTGGCGCGCCATATAAACTTTCCTTGCCATGGCGGGTAAAATTAGCAACAAAATATGACGGTACCGGTATTTCCAAAAAGAAAACTGCCGGTATAGCGGTATTTTTCGATATAATTAACGGTATCGCGGTAATGTTAATCCTCGTACCTCGTGTGGATTTTTAGGTACAGAAATTTAAAGTTTTCTTCGCGGCTTTCTCAGGAACTTAAAATTCATGATTTTCATATCAAATGAAAGATATACCTTATCGGCCCTTTTTACGCCGGCCCCTTTTACGCCGGCCCTTATTCCGCCAGAGGCCAATTTTGGCCTAACGCCAATTAGGGCCGCATATTACACCAATGAGAAGGGATAGAGAAAATTTTCTTTTTACAAGCATGCTTTTTCTGCTCATTTTTGCACTAACAGTTAAAACAAAGGGAAAAAGTATGACAAAAAAGTATGACAAAGTTGTTGTAAAGGGTACTCAATAATAATGTCTCAATCAAGTACAATAACATCATCGTTGTTTATTGTGTTTGTGTCAGGTTGATGACTGCCGCTTTCTTCTCCAGCCTCTTTGTTTCTGTCATCATCTTCATCATCTGACTCGACCACAATTTCTTCTTGATAATTCCCTTCATCTAACACACCTCTAGAGCCAATTCTAACCTCAAATTTTCGAAAAACAGAGAGAAAAAAATTAACGCCGCTTTTTAGTCAAAATTGTATATTTTGGCCCTTTTAACGCCGGCCTTTTTTACGCCGGCCCTTTTTACGCCAAAGGCCAAAAAGTAACGCCAATAAGGGCCGGCGTAAAAAGTAAGGTATCTAAATGAAAAATAACAAAAGTTCAGTAAAACAGTAAATTTCCATGTAAGAATCCTCCATCCCCCGCCAGTTTTTATGAAGTGAAAATTTATTCTCCTTGTCCTGTTTCTGGCACATATTTTCGTGGTGCCTTACTAGTGCGGCGTGGTCTAGAGGGGGAGAGTGATGACACGTTGGATGAAGGCTGCTTTGAAGGCAATCCCTCCACGAACAGCAATGCATCTTGTTGTGGGATGGGTGCGGCATCGGTTGATGGGGAAGTATTGTCGGGCTGTGCAATGACCAAAGGAAGTGAATTAGGTGACTGGTGGGTGGGCTTCGCAGCAGCTGGAACAGTCGCCGGGGTTGACGTTGGTGTTTCCTGTGGAAGAACCCTTGGTTGAGTTGGAGGGTCACGATGATGAGGTTCTGTGCTTCGATTCGTCTTCGGGAAATATGACCGAGCTGGAGCAGGGGGACGGTTTCGGTTGGCGATCTCGACGGAGGCTGGTTCAAATCGACGAAGGTAGCGTCTGTTTCTGCGTGTCAAGCGACCAGTGTCGTCAACCTTCTTAATGGTGTAACTGTCGTGGTCATGAATTTCGACAATGGGCCTGATCGATCCCAATGCTTGGAATGACTACCAGCTTGATTCTGTGTTGTAGCATCTCCTGTCACCAATACGAAGGCTAGGAAGGAGGCGGGAGTGAGAGTTTTTTTTCTTCAGCGGCATGATGGAATCTTTGGCGAAGGGCTTCTTCTTTCTGCTGCCAGGCTTCTCGCCAGATCGGTCGGATGTGTTGTTGCTGAATTTCTGCCGGTTGATAAACGCAAAGGCATCACGAATTGGTCTCCCGAAGACAATTTCCGCGTGTGATAATTTGCAGTCGGGGTCTGGTGTATTGCGCATTTGCATCATTGCTCGTAAGAAACGATCTGTGTCCAATGTCCCAGAGGGTCTTGTATTCGAACTAAGGAGCCTCTTTGCCGATTGGACAGCGACTTCAGTCCAGATGTGAATTCGGGACCTCCGTCGCTGGACATATCTTCAGGGACTCCAAAACGGGAAAAGTAATTGCGGAGAGATGTGACGAGTCCTTCTGATCCTGCTTGTGGCGAACCTTTTGGGGCTTGAAGTACATCAGACCAACCAGATAAACGATCGCCAACGACAAGTTAATGCTGTCCAACACAGTCGAAGAAGTCGGCGTAGGTCTGCTCGAATGGAGTTGTTGGAGGTGATTTTGATGGTGTGGGCAATGACGGTTACGATGGTGCATTTCTGATACATTCTCCACAGGACTGTCGGCGATGCTCAATGTCGTGGGTCATGCCTGGCCAGAAGACGGTATGTCGTGCGCGAAGGCCCATTCTGGACACTCCTTGATGAGCGGCATGTAAGGCGTCAAGGATCTCAGGTCGAATGGACTGCGGTACAACCACACTACCATCGTAGATCAGGACGCCATCGGTGACGTGAAGGTTGTCACACGATACTGGCAGTAAGGTGATGTGGCTGGATTTCTTTTGTAGGTATCAGGGAATCCGGCAAGCACACGGTGAAGAATCTGGTTTTATAAATCTCATCTAATGTCCTGTCACCATAAATGAGAGGCTTGTGATCTGATGCAACAGTCAGTTGACCACAACCTAAGGTAAAGTACTTTATTTGTTCAAGCCCCCAGGTGATTGATAGGGCTTCTCATTCGATTGGCGCGTAGTGTTGTTCAGCAGAGTTTAAAAATACGAGACCCTGCCAATGTGATACGCCAACCATCACGACAGCAGTTGGGTGTCAGTTCGGAGCAATGGCAGTGTTTTTGTTGGAGGAAATATCTAACTCCGTGTTTCGACCAGTCGGTGCGGAGAAATGTTTCGCGATGAAGGTCAAAGATTTCCACGCCAGTTCGTATGGCTTTGACTATGGAATTCTTTGATGCTTGGAATGCATGGTCCAATTCTGGTGTCCATTCAAATGGATGTCGGAGACAGGAACGGGCGAAAGAGCTCCACGTGCTCGCAAAGCTGCGCGTAGTTTCCAACTTGGTTGATGAGACCAAACCAACTTCTGATGTCTGTGGTGCTGGATGGTTTCGGAAAGTTCTTGATAGCATTGTAATACTTGGGAAGTGGCTCTCTTATCTCATCTGTGATGTGGAACCCAGCAAAGTCAACTGATGTTCCTGCAAATTGAAATTTAAGAGGATTCAAAACGATGCCAGATTGGGCAAGAGTGGTGAGGAAGTCGATTGTACGCCACCAATGATCTTCTAGGTCGGTGTCGTAGAACAGGGTGTCGTCGAGGATAGCTTCGAAACGGCGGTTGTATCCATCCCCGGATGATAAGAAACCTTGAGGTGCTCTTTTGTAACGCCATCGGCCAAAGGGAATGATGAAGGTTGTCAAGTGTCGGTCTGATTCTCTGAGTGGCACACTATATAATAGCCATTCCACGCATCTGTAACGGTCTTCCAAGTGTTGCGAGAAACTCTTCTAGAAAGATGAAATGGTGCCTCGGAGTTATATGTTTCTCTTTTGCACCATTTGTTGAGTGGGGAAAAATCGACAGTTCGTCTTGGTGATCCGTCATGTTTACGAGTAATGACCATACGATGGCACCACTCAACTGCTTCTCCTATCGGGACTCTTTCAATGACTCCAAGCGATTCGTCTCGTAGTAAATCTTTATGCACCTGCTCCTGCCAGTGTACGGGGACAGGGATGGCTTTGTGACGGGCGACGGGAACTGCATCGTCCTTCAAGTGTATCTCAACTGGTGGTCCACCCATCGATGGTATGAGCTTGGTGGGAACAAGTGTTGAATGAGGAGCTACCATATGTCTGAAGTAACCATTCTCGCATCTTTGCGTTGTTATCGGGGGTACATTGGAAAGGAAGTGACTTAGGACGGTCAGGAACGGCAGTGCGCTTGGGGTATCAGCAGACACTTCCATCAATATTTGTCACCCCACAAATTGTAGCCTCTGGTACAGTAGTGGGCGCAATCGTTTCGATCTTCACTTTTCTCCAGCCGTTCTTGGTGAAGATTTGGTGGTTGAAGACTATATTGACTTTTTGACGGTACTGCATTCGATACTCGATCTGACCGAGGGTATCACCAGAGTCGATGTTAATGGCATTTGCTGTGCCTGTTTGCTTTGAGGAGTGTTCTTTCTTCCTGCAATTCTCGCATTTGGTATATGGCCGTCTGTTCCAATCACGGGCTTTCCTTGTGTAGAGATGAAAGGGTTTGGCACAATCTGGGCAGTTGGCTGTCAAGATTGATCAAATGTGGATGGTGAGGACCCACTCTTTCGGGGATGTCGTTTTGGAGTGTCATCGCGACGAGACTTGCGGTACTCTGACAGGAGATGGAAGATGCAGGGTTGGCATTCCGTGCGGATTCCCTTGTTTCAACGAAAGCGATTACGCTCTTATATATTCTTGGATTACGTAAGTGACTGGTTTGGTTTGGATGCCTTCTCAGTGCTCAAGGCTTCACGGCGGATGTCTGTATCACAAATCCCATTGAGGAGTACATTCCGGATGACTTCATCTGTGTAATAAACATCCCCATTTATAATATTGTCACAATTAGAACAGTTTGTATGGTAGGCGGTCTTGAATTCACAAGTTCCTTACCTTGTACTTTCGCCGCATACGTTCGGAAAGGTTCGTCTGGGTCTTATCTCAATGCAGATAGATCGGAGTGAAGGTCACCAAGTGCGACAGGGATGACAGCAATAGATTTGAGGGTAGCAAGGGCTTCAATCAGAGTTCTAGTCGTGAAATGGGGGTGGGCCCGAAGGACAATATTGCCAAGTTTCTCATCAGTACATTCTAACAACTGACTTGGGGCTGTCTGATCTGTGATGCCGGTACCAATTCGAAAGGTGTCCCAACGTCTGATGAAGGCATTTCAGTCCAATTATTTCAACGTCTGGGGTCTGATAGCCACAGTTTGGTATCGGGCAGTCCAGGACTGTCATGTTTGCTGAGTCAGCAGTCAAAATTACTCCAAATCACAGTGTGATGATCAAAACATGGATAGAAATCATTCAATCATTATATGTTTTTATTATATTATATTGAATGTTTTGATCTAAACAAAAAATAACAAAAGTTCAGTAAAACAGTAAAGTTCTATGTAAATATCCTCCAAAAGTAATTTTTTTCTAAAAGATATGATCATTTTTCGTGAACAAAACAAAAAGGACTTGTTTATAGGATTGACGTCAAAATTTTGTTCATCCTTGATATCTGCAATTGAAGAGACGTATGATTGAGAGGGCGATCTTACAAGATGAGTGCAATTTTCCCCTGCAAGTTCCACTGAACAATTAAAACGATAGTGTTTACTACATGGGAAATAAAAGTGATAATACCCTATCAAAATCTCTTTCATTCTTCAAACCACCAGTCTATCAAAGTAATGGTTTTTACTGCTCTGACGTGGCATGGTGTAAGCAAACCGATCTTAGCCAATCGAAATATGTTTAAAGTTAATGCCAAAAGCTACAAAAAATTTGAAACAGGAACTCTTTCCAGTCATTCGAAAGGTTTTCTCATGAGAGATTGAACAACATTTATTATTGGAATAAGTTTTGTAAAGTTATGAAAATAACATTTTCTCGAATATTTTTTGACGTCAATTCTATAAACAAGTCTTTTTTGATATGTACATTGCTTACTATTTCTTTGCTAGCTTACCAATAAAATTTCACAAATGTTTCACACATTCTTTTCCACGAAGTACGATTTCACGTTTTCACGTTTACACCTATGGGCTTCTCCTCAGCACAGCAAGCCTAATTTACTTTGTTAATCCATCTATGCTCTCTATACAATTTTGGCTGACCTTCCAGCATCGGCTGGTTTATTGTTTTTCTAACCTTGTTATTTTAAAACACATACTACCTTATTATGCATTATGCATCTTTCATTAATTCAAGTTTATGATACACTAAATATTTCTACAACTCTCTTTACTCTAAATGAGCTGAAGAAAGCACTCAAACTTTTTGCTAATAATATTTCTTCTGGTTTGGATCAAATCCCTACTATCTCATGGAAGGATCCAGATTCTTAGATCTTTTGCTTGATTTCTGCAACCATACTTTTGAAAAACTCCTTCTGCTTGGCTTTCAGGTGGGATCATCCATGTGCCAAAAAAGGGAGATCTCACCTCAGCCTCAAACTATAGGTGCATCACATTAATGCCTATTGCTGCAAAGATTCATAATAAAATGATTTTAAACCGTATCGTTCCATCTCTTGACCCCCTATTGCGGGAGAACCAAAACGGATCCCTGACAAAATCTCCTCTGCTATTAGAGCACTTTATACTTCTACTAAAGCAAAAGTAATCTCTCCTCTGACGGTGACACAGAATTCTTTGATATCCAAGCTGGTGTTCCCCAAGGAGACACTCTAGCCCCTTTTTTGTTCATATTAGTCCTCGATTATGTTCTTTGAATCTCTGTTGACCCTCTAAATTCAAAGCGTATCAAAATCCTTTGCAGATGATCTTGCTCTTTTCTCAAAGACAATTCAAAAGGCTGAAGATCTACTCCATTCTTTAGAAAAAGCCGCTAGTCAAGTCGGTCTCTATTGTAACGAAGGTAAAACCGAATTTCTAATTTGAAAGTTCTCTCAAAACTCTAAATAATGTCAACATTAAAAGAGTTAATGATTTTAAATACCTTGGCTCTTTTATCAATGATTCTGAAAATGATCTCAAAGTAAGAAAATCGCTTGCAATAAAAAAAAGAGTCCAATCTTCAAAAAGAAGTCAAGCTGCAAACCTTCAAAGCTTTAATTGAACCAGAGATTTGGAAAAGAAAGATAGGAATTGAATTGATAGAAACGCTTTTATCATATATATTCCTTTCTTTCCTTTCAATTTGGAACTCTCAGACCTCCCCTTGCTGTTGTGTTTATGTACGCGAAACGACTATAAAAAATGATTAAAAAACATTACTATTTGAATTTTAATTATTTGAAACACAACGATAAAGTAGTATTCATATGGGAATGCTCTATTTAACAAAGGAAGTCTTTCAGATTTGAATAAAAGTTTTTCTTTATTTGAATAAAACTATGCACTCTGTCGCAAGGACGAAAAACTAAATTTATAAATATTTTAGCGCAAGAATTTTTGGAAGTAGAAAATATTACCAGGATTCTGTTGGTAAAGTCAGTTTTTCTCGGCACGGACTTTGGCAAAGAGGTTTTATAGTTCCTCACTCTGATTGGCAGAAAAGGTTTTTATTGCAGTTATATTTCAATGATTTCAATAGAACAAAAGAGTAAAACAGCACGTATTCTATACATGAATAGCGCGTTTCTCATCTCACTTTCCCAAATCTCTGATTGAACCTATTCTCCTCTACGATTCAGAAACATAGACAATGACCAGGGCGATGGAAAAATATATTGACAGTTGTTATACAAATATCCTTAAACGAGTCCAAAATCTTAAATGGAAAGACCATCCAACCCCTATTCAGATATAAATGGTCTGCCTCGAATATCGAGTGTTTTAAATTTCTGATGTCTCTTGTTGTGGCTTCCCACTGGGCCAATTAGATCGAGAAAGCTAATCTTTTTGAACACCTTAAAACGGGAAACCCGCCTACAAGTGGAGGAAATTAAGATAGCTATGCTTGATCGGGAGCTTATATGGAAGGACAGTTTTGTGTGATTTTTTCGACATATTTGTCGAAGGATGATGATCTGGATGCGGCGAAAGTACAAGGTAAGGCAGAGACTTGTGAATTCAAGACCGCCTACCATACAAACTGTTCTAATTGTGACAATATTATAAATGGAGATGTTTATTACTCAGATGAGGTCATCCGGGGTGTACTCATCAATGGGATTTATGATACAGATATCCGCCGTGAAGCCTTGAGCACTGAAGGCATCCAAACCAAACCAATCACTGACGTAATCGCTTTCGTTGAAACAAGCGAAACCGCACGGAATGCCAACCCTGCATCTTCAATCTCAGCCCTGTCTCGTCGCGACGACACTCCAAAACAACACCCCCGAAAGAGTGGGTCCTCGCCATCCACATTTGAACAATCCTTGACGGCCAACTGCCCATATTGTGCCAAACTCTTTCATCTCTACACAAGGAAAGCCCGTGGCTGGAACAGACGGCCATATACCAAATGCAAGAATTGCTGGAAGAAAAAACACTCTTCAAAGCAAACAGGCACAGCAAACGCCATTAACATCGACTCTGGTGATACCTTCGGTCAGATCTCGAGTATCGAATGCAGTACCATCAAAAGGTCAATAGCTCTCAACCACCAAATTTTCACCAAGAAAGGCTGGAGAAAAGTGAAAGCCTCGAAACACCCCACAGTTACGCTCGAGCTCTCAATGATGTCCTCATCGAAATCCACCACGGTGACCGCTGTCGCCGACACTGGAGCGCAATCCATTGTGGTCGTTGAAGGAATTTTTGAAAGCAGGCTACCAATTGCCTGACCTCTCACCCGTTTCCCTCTCCCTAAACGCACCAAACAGATCTCCCATTCATATTGAAGGCACCTTTTATGCCTCTTTTACAGGACAATCTATACATGGAGGCGAAATAACCTGCCAATCTATCGTTTATGTTAGCCGAGATGTGTCTGTACTTTACTTATCCTACGATTCAATGGTAGACCTTGGAATTGTCAATCGCGACTTCCCTTAGATCAGACTGCACTCCACGAACACGAAGATCGAAACCATTGTAACTACTAAGGCTACTAATGTACCAGAGGCTACAATTTGTGGGGTGACAAATATTGATGGGAGTGTCTGCCGATGCCCAAGCGCACTGCCGTTCCTGACCGTCCTAAGTCACTTCCTTTCCAATGCACCGCCGACAACAACGCAAAGATGCGAGAATGGTTACTTAAGACATATGGTAGCTCCTCATTCAATACTTGTCCCCACCAAGCTCTACCATCGATGGACGGACCACCAGTTGAGATACACTTGAAGGACGATGCTGTTCCCGTCGCCCTTCACAAGGCCATCCCTGTCCCCGTACACTGGCAGGAGCAGGTGCATAAAAATTTACTACGAGACGAATCGCTCGAAGTCATTGAAAGAGTCCCGATAGGAGAAGCAGTTCAGTGGTGCCATCGTATGGTCATCACTCGTAAACATGACGGAACACCAAGACGAACTGTCGATTTGTCCCCACTCAACAAATGCAAGAGAGAAACACATAACTCCGAGGCACCATTTCATTTTGCTAGAAGAGTTCTTCGCAACACTTGGAAGACCGTCACAGATGCGTAGAATGGCTATCATAATGTGCCACTAAGAGAATCAGACTGACACTTGACAACCTTCATCACTCCCTTTGGCCAATGGCGCTACAAAAGAGCTCCTCTAGGTTTCTTATCATCCGGGGATGGATACAACTGCCGTTTCGAAGCTATCCTTGCTGACTTCCAACGTAAAGAGCGCATTTTCGACGAAACCCTGTTCTACGACACCGACCTAGAAGATCATTGGTGGCGTACAATCGACTTCCTCACTACTGTTGCCCAATCTGGCATCCTCTTAAATTTCAATTTGCAGGTACATTAGTTGACTTCGCTGGGTTCCACATCACAGATGAGAGAATAGAGCCACTTCCCAAGTATTACAATGCTATCAAGAACTTTCCGAAACCATCCAGCACCACAGACATCAGAAGTTGGTTTGGTCTCATCAACCAAGTTGGGAACTACGCGCAGCTTCGTGAGCACATGGAGCCCTTTCGCCCGTTCCTGTCTCCGAAACATCCATTTGAATGGACACCAGAATTGGACCATGCATTCCAAGCATCGAAGAATTCCATAGTCAAAGCCATACGAACTGGCGTGGTAATCTTTGACCTTCATCGCGAAACATTTCTCCGCACCGACTGGTCGAAACACGGAGTTGGATATTTCCTCCAACAAAAACACTGCCATTTCTCCGAACTGACACCCAACTGCTGTCGTGATGGTTGGCGTATCACATTGGCAGGGTCTCGTTTTTTAAACTCTGCTGAATAACACTACGCGCCAATCGAAAGAGAAGCCCTAGCATTCACCTGGGGGCTTGAACAAACAAAGTACTTTAACTTAGGTTGTGTTCAACTGACTTTTGCAACAGATCACAAGCCTCTCATTAAGATTTATGGTGACAGGACATTAGATGAGATTCATAATACCAGACTCTTTCGACTAAAACAAAGAAGTCTGCCTTGGTACATTGGTGTTATCCACGTCCCAGGAAAAACAAACCTTGCCCCAGATGCTACCTCCCGCCATCCATCACCAAGCGATGAAGACGAAACGCCTGATTATTTGATGCCTGAATTTGTTGTCGTAGCTGCCTTCCATGATACTGAAAAGCTCACGTCAATAACGTGGGATCGTCTATCCTTCGAAACACAAAATTATCCGACTCTCGTTGCTCTCTGCGAAGCCGTGCTTGCCGGATTCCCTGATACCTAAAAAAGAAATCCAGCCACATCACCTTACTGCCAGTATCGTGACAACCTTCACGTCACCGATGGCGTCCTGATCTACGATGATCGTGTGGTTGTACCGCAGTCCCTTCGACCTGAGGTCTGAGTATCCACAATGGGCCTTCGCGCACGACATACCGTCTTCTGGCCAGGCATGACCCACGACATTGAGCATCGCCGACAATCCTGTGGAGAATGTATCAGGAATGCACCATCACAACCGTCATTGCCAACACCATCAACATCACCTCCAACAACTCCATTCGAGCAGACCTACGCCGACTTCTTTGACTGTGTTGGACAGCATTACCTAGTTGTTGATGATCGTTTATCTGGCTGGTCTGATGTATTTCAAGCCCCAAAAGGTTCTCCACAAGCAGGATCAGAAGGACTCGTCACATGTCTCATCAATTACTTTGCCCGTTTTGGAGTCCCTGAAGATATGTCCAGCGACGGAGGTGCGTAGCAATAAGTTACATTTATTTACATTTCCTCTCCCTCTTCGGACGACTCTATACCCATTACTTATTTGAATTCCTCCAAGCCTTTTTCTTCTTCTTTTGTTTGAGGTTCTTCCTGTAAGAAGATTGATTTTGTCAACAAAGTAAGATGGCAGATATCCTTTTGATAAATCACAACTTGACAATAGCCTTTTCTTCTCACCTCCCAATTTTTCCATCGTTCTGGTGGAGTTTGTTCTAGCATGTGTAACATTGTTGTTTTCAGGAGATATGAAGAGATTTTTCGTCATTGATCTGTTCATGGAGGTAAGAAAAACGCATTGAGACTTAACTCATACTATTCCATTGTATCTAATCCTTGATAGCAAATTGCTGCTTGGTTGCTTTGGAAAAAAACAATTATTCAGACATGCACTTATGGGAATATCAAAGTTGAGAATTTAAGTGAGAATTTAAACTCTTTGAATAAGAAAATTCTATACACTTTTAATTAGTGCATTGAAAGAAAACACCGTTTTTAAT
>JAUJPO010043088.1:0-17509 GCA_032270745.1 Tiaropsis multicirrata
CACTGGGGTGAGAGGCTAAGTTCGATTTCCACTGGGATGAAAAACGGTACTTTATAAGCAAATTAGTTGGACTAGTGGGATACAGACAGGGATGTCATAAGATACGAAGGGAAAAAGGGTTCACAAACGAAAGTTGGGCAGATAAATTACGAAAGAAATAGGAAGAAGAGAAATGGAAACGTTAAAAAGGAAAACAAGACAATAAATTACCAAAGAAATAACAGGTAATTCTTATTGAATTTCAACTGAAAACAATGACATGTTAAAACTGCCAGCATCCGAACTTAATTGACCAAGAACGTTCTAGAACGGTCTGGAACGATCGGGAACGTTCTTGGAATGTTCTTGATTGGTTTAGCTTCAACAATCGAGGAACAAAAACAAAATTCAGAAAAAAAAAGAAGATCGTTCTATTTTTGGAACATTCTTGGAACGTTCCAAAATCATTGTATTTAAAATCGCTTGTGATGACACATTTTACTTAAAGAAGAAAAAACGGGAAGGATACTCAAATTCCACTACTTGCAGGTTACGCAAGGAACTATATTTAGGACGTGAAATGTACGACTTGGATCTGTATGTAACCCATTAAGCATTATACGCATAAAGATTTTGCTGGGCTGGGTTATGTACAGGTCCAAGTCGTGCATTTCACGTTCTAACTAGCCCCCTGCGTAACCTCACTATTTAGTATACCAGCCTTGTGAACTGCATGCATATTTCCCAACAACCTTTTTGTTGTTTTTTCAGGTAGTACGAATTCACAATCAAGTGTTTCAGGAAACATTACTGTCAATCCCTCATCCACAACACAAAATCAAGAAATGGGAATGGAAACTCTTGAAGAAATGAAAGATAAAGATCTCTTCTTTTCACAATTGGAGAAAGAAAAAGAAGATGAAATTGATTACAGTGAATTGAACCGGAAACTAGACGAAGAAGAAGAATCTATGTAATTTGCTTCCTTAATTCCGAAGGGGTTTATTTTGATAATCTTGATCAATACATGTATTATGGTTGGTTTTTAGGTAGCAAAACTATATCAAAAGATTTAGGTTTATTAATGCACAATATTACAGTCATCAAGATCTTGCCATCAAATCAAAAATCACGTTTATTGGACAAAAGAGTAAATACCAAACATAGATTCAATTTAATTTTCATTGTCTTAAAATATCACTTCTTTCTTGTAACTTTGAAACTCTCAATTATAAAGTGGTTCGTATAGAATCTAATACAGTGATTGCTTTCAGTTTTATCTTTTTAATTATCTTTGTTGCTTGGGTGTTTTTCTTCATGTAGATGTTTTAACTTTCTCTACAACAGGGCAAATAAAAATGAAGGAATAGATGTCCTTGGTTTACAGCCTTACAGACCTCCTCATTACGATGATAGTGAAAGTGAAAGTGTTGACCAAAAAGATGAATCAAGTGTCGCAAATTCAACTAAAAACGGTAATGTAATGGGAATGATTGGTTAATTTTTATCTACCTTATAAGGGTTCAATTTTTTGCGGTTTTAAATTCTCGCAAAAATTTGTACCCTTACAATATTTTCTTTTTTGATGGTATTCATTGTCTAGTTTTTTGTTTTTTTTATGATAACAAAAAAACATGTACATGAACAAAAAAATATTACATAACTACAGACATGAAAAAATAGTGCCTTCCCCTGCAAGGCATTGATTGATATCGCAGGGGTACTAGGTACTAGACAATATAAAAACGAAAAAAAAACTAGAAAGGTTTGAGTTTGAGACAAAAACTAATGATAATAATTATGCCCCTTCTTTGTGTTTTTAGATGGCAGTCCAAGTAAGTTGGAATACTCACACGATACTGAAAAAAAAGGAGACACTCCTCAAACCAGCTCGTCCATCGAATCATCTCCTGCAAGAAAACTAAGAACTCCATCAGAAAGATCAAATAGCGATTCACCTCCCAAAAAAGTAGAACAGGAAGCTGAACAGAAAATTGAAGATGTGTTGAATTTGAACGAGCCGTCTACTGTTAAGGTATTAGCTGCTCAGTTATGCTGTGTTAAATCTGTAAACACTTTGGCTAGTTTTAATTAGAATCTCCCAAGTGGTCCAAGTTATGATGCAAATTTTGTTGATCTTGAATTCTTTTTCCTCATTGTGTTATGTAACATTTTATCTGTTGAGTAGTTTTCTATGTTTCTAAGAATGTTTTCCTTAATAGTTCATATACATCATAGATAATGCGATCAAATATTGTATGATGTGGTCTAAAAATATAGCCTTGTTTCAATGATTTCTTACAGGTCAAGAAGCCAGATGCTGTTCCCTCTCTTTTGTCAAGAGGTATGTTTATTAATCCTGAATAACTAATCTAGTTCAAATCCGAAATTGAGCTCTATGACTGCTGCTAAATGACCAAAAGTTGTCCAATTTCAGTCGAATCAGTTCAATGAGTATGTGGAGAACACGGTGATCAGTTTAATAGTTATACTGAATTGATGTTTCTAGTCTACCTGCTTGCATCATCAACTCCCAGTGACTTTATTCAGTTTACCTGTTTTGTGCTACTCATTCGTTGACGAGCGCTCTACGGACTGAGCAAGCCGCATGCATCTGCATAACTTATTTCACATTAACTGGCACTTTTTTATCATCAACTTTTTTCTCCATAGTCTCTTTAATGGAATCTCTGGACTCAACTGCTGGATTGAATCTTGCAGAGAAACTTGCTCAAAGGAACAAACATTCGGCTTTGAAAGGTATGAGAAATAATTCTAGACAAAACTCTTTTAATAACCTTGGTGCCATGAGTATTATACAGTTTAGTTGCGATCTCAGACGCATTCTATTGAAGCTAAAATCAAACAAAGAGGTTAATTTATGTATTATGTATTATATTGCTGGATCTTGCAAGCCAAAACTAGTGTAATTACAAAAAAAAAATTTTCAGGTTCAATAGCCAAATCGACGACAGCCTTTCAACCTCAAGATGAATCTTATCTTCGTACTGGTGATACTACTATTGAATTTGCAGAAGCTTTATCCAATGTGAAACAGCTCAGCACACAGTCTTTTGGTGGCCGAACTTCTGAAGATAAACCCGCTGAGATCGTGACAGGTAAAGGTGTATATACTATTCTTTCACCCTTATCCAGTTCGATTTGATGTCTTAATTTACTCTTCAGCAGATTAATTGGCGTTTATTAAATTAGTAGAGCTTGTGGGTGACAAACGTTTAATAGCCCTACTAATCTAAGAAACGCTAATTAATCTGCTGAAGAGTGGAGAGTAAGATTTTTTAATGAATTGACACATATTTTTATCTTTAATCAAATATAAAAAGCTTAAGATGTGCTTCAACCGAAATTAAAAACGAATCAAAACAGATTTTCTTTAAATACGCTATTTTTAACATCACTGGTCTATAGTTCAAGTTTCAAAATGTTCACGTATCTTATATTCTCATTATAGATATACATAAGACAGCTGTTCCCAGTGGCAAACCGCTGTTCGATCAAGAGAACGAGCAATCGTTGAAAAGAAATGCATTTGATTTGCAACCAGTTATTTCAAACTTTGCTGATGAACCGAAAATTCCTTCAACTTCAAATCCTGGGTTACTCAGTAAGACTGGTAAGATGGTTATGAATTTGTTTGATCATCTCTAACTTTTAAAAGGCAGGAATCTAATGAACATTCGGCCAGGTCAAAGAGATTTGAACATTTTGGTTCTGCAAATTAGTTAAACGAAAAACTATGTAAAGCGCCCTGGATCTTGATTATCAGGAGACCAGTAGTCGTTTTGTTACATCTAACCTGCAATGATATGGTAGCGATGTAGTTTTACATATAACAGGCGAATTAGACTTCCAAGTTTTCTTATTTTTAACCTCATTTCGAAAATGGAATAGTTCCATTCAAAGTTTTCCCATAATTACCTTCTTCATTTCCCAGGTCTTTCAAACGTTTCATTAAACTCTGGCATGGTTACACATTCCCAACTGAACGATCTTCATACTTTCTCTGATATCAACGAATTGATTGTCAATGCAGTTGTTGAACAACTTGTTCAAGAACCTCAATCGAAAAAGATGATCTCTGCGGATACTGATGATGACGGTAGAGGCTTCTCCCTCCAACCCATCAGTAGCCTGCTACAGTCAGACAGTGACGGGTCGCCCCCAACAGACAGTTTGAAGAGCATCAAATCTATTGCAGAAGAACGGAAGAAGAAACTCAAAAAATCAAAAGTACAACGAGATCTCAGTCGAGTCCTTGGAGAGTCTGGAAATAGCGACGTTCGGAAAAGATCTGCACGGAAAACGAAAGTGGAAAATCAAAAAGCTGGTGCTAATTTAGTGAAAAAACGTACGCATAGTAACTCTTTTTTGCTTACTTACCCCTTGCTCTGAAGGCACTTTTTACTTTAAAAAGTCCGTTCTATCGTACTAGCAACAAGTAGCATTATTTTGTCATGTTGTAACTTGGATTTTATCAACCGTTGCTTATAGCGATTGTCGTAATTGTTTTTACTTAGGCACACAATCTTCACCAAATACGAGGACTCAAAGTTTTCCGACTTTTCGACGAAATAAAGAACAAACAAAAGAAAAGCCGCCCAAGGTAAGAATGTTAGCAAAGTTCATGTTAAATAGAGCGTGATGTCAAAATTTCCGAAGTATAACAAAAAGGGAGCATGCCATTTTTCTCTATTTCCAACTACCATTTTTGGACCTACCTGGATGTCTGTTCGTTCGTCCGTCCGTTACCAGCTTTTCTCAGGATTGGCTCATTAGTTTTTTATGATTTTGGCACAACAACGCAAAATGGTAATACCCAAAATGGTAATACCCAAAATGTGACGGAGCCCGATTTTCAAAAAAATCTTTCGTGAATTTTGTCGAAATTGGTTCATTAGTTTTATCTGATTTTTTGCAAAAAGATGGGCATCTGGATACCCTCAAATGTGAAGGAGCCCGATTTTTAAGGAAACATTTTTCGCGGCTGATTTTGGCCAAAAACGGCCTTAAAAAGAGGTTTTTGGGGATTTTCGTGAGATTGGTTCATAATTCTTTTCTGATTTTTTATACAAAGTTGGGTATTTGGATACTCTCAAATGCGACAGAACCTGATTTCTCAGGGAAAAAAATTTGTGGCTGCTTTTGGTCAAAAACGGTCTTAAAAAGATTGGTTCATTATTATTTTCAGATTTTTTACACAAAGTTGGGTATTTGGATATTTTCCCTTTAGTTACTTTATCGTTATGTTTTTTTCTGTCTGATCATCTGACCTTCACTGTTAGGTAGGTCCATTCAGCATGTGGCTTGTTATTTCGAACTGACTTGCATGCTAGATCTGAACTAAACTATTTTTAAATTATCATTACAGCCGAAAAGTCCACAAAAACGACCAACGCCCAATATTTCGCCGTCAAAACGAAAGATTGATCTTGCATCAGCATCAAAGACACCAGAAGAGCTGATGGCCTCCATAGAGGTCTTAACAGCAAGTTTACAAGAGTTTCGTCAAGATGCTGAACAGCGTGATTCTGCTCTCAACTCGACTCTTCTCGATAAATCCATCACTCGAGACAAAGGTACCTAAAACCCTTTTTCCAAAACAAAAATCATCATCTAAGGTTAAGGCCGTCTATATATAAAGAAATCTTGATCCTATTTGCTTGAGAATTTATTAGTTTTGGAATGTCGCTAAACACCTTTTTTGGTTAGTTGCTGTTATTTGTGTATTTCAAGAAGCATTATTGAGAACCAAATCTGGCAATGAATTTAACATACAACAAGCATTTGGTCAACTAATTTGGAGGGAGAGGGTTAGCAAGTCTTTCTTTATTCAAAGACATTTTCACTGAAAACTTTACTGAAGACTTCGCTATAATAACATTTTAACATAATATTATAACAAGATTTAGTGCTCAAAATCTAGTTAGGAAGTCTTTGTGAATATTATTTTACTCGTTTTACTTTAGGAACGCATCTAAGTTCGTTACAACGAGAACAAGAATTGCAAAGCCAGTTACGAGAACTTCGTTTGAATTACGACGAACTTTTGAACAGTCACGAGCTCTTACAAAAAGAGTTTCAAGCTCAACAAGACCGATTTACGAGGACGAGGGAGGAGTTGACGTTGGGCTATGATCGTAAATTGAAAGATCTGAACGAAGAAGTCTTTATTGTTCGCAACAAGCTTGAAATGGCGGAACAAGATCGTAAAACTGTTCTCGATTTGAAAACAAAACAATTTACGGTATGTAATGTAAACAGAAGAATTGGTATTTTGTTTTGTGGAGCATTATTTCCATACTGAGTCGGCATTTTTTTTGTTCGTTGGGGTAAATTCTATTTCAATCAATCACCACGAATGAAGACTCATTCCAAAATTCGTGGAATTGTCCTTTTTGACAAGACTATACAGGGCTTTCAGTTAAATATTTTTTGAATCAACCAATAAGATTTAACAATTTCGAGGGTAAAACAGACACTATGGTTTTAACTCACTAAAAGGTTTTGTTTACTGAAAACTCATAATTAATCTTTAGTAAGTGTTCTGTTTTACCCCAGTTCTGACGTCTTGTCGTGGCGAAGAATATATTAATAGCGTATTCATAGCATGAACCCCCCCCCCCCTGGAGCTCGAGTAAGGGTTGAGGGGTTGTGTTTTAGACACTTTGAGGGGGGGGGGGGGCTCATACTAGGGGCTCATTTCAACAAATAAATTCGTTATCGTGGATCACCAATTTCTTATCACAAGACAGGTTGTGAATTTTATGTGACAAATACTTATCGTTGTTTACATCATTTGAAACACAGGTAAAAAATAATCGAAGTTGAGGGGGGGGGCTAGGACCCCTCTGCATGCTATGGTATTCTGTTTGTTTGTACATTTGTCTGTCTGTGTGTTACTTTAGTTTTCTCATACCGTAAGCTCTTTTCCTTTCTTTTTTTTCTTCATTTTTTCCGTTATTCCATGCATGAATTACCAAATATGGTATGCTTTATCGTTTTTATGTTTTCTCTCTTTTGATTATTTTATTGTTTTCTCAAAGGAGTGTTGATTACACGTTCGAATTTAATTACTTTTATGCACATTAAACTTTTTCAAAACGTTAAAGGAAAAGAAAATTGCAAAAGGAACAAAAATGACATAAAAAAAGTATTTCAGTATTTCAAGAAGCGCAAGTAGCCTCTGGTTCACAGCGTACGACGCTGCTTTGCGGCTAGTATTATATTATGACCGGCGACTATGAGTTCATATAAGGCTTCAAGGTCGACCAGACTTAACCAAAGCCCCAGGACTAAGTGCTGGGGTTCAATGGTATTCGTAATGTTTTAAACTTTTTATTTGACATTTTTGTTTTTCCCTTTTATAGGAGCTTTCTAAAGATGATGTTGAAAGTTTACAAAAACAACTCCAACAACAAGAATCTTTATTAAATGGCTACCAACAAGAAAATGAACGACTTTACAAAGAAACTAAAGATAAAGCAATTGATACAAAGAAAATCGAAAGTAAAATGTTTGAAGAGAATCAAAAACTTGGTAAGTTTGTTGTTTAAACTTCAGAATTACTAATGACTTAAAAGTCTTACTTGTCTCTAGCGCTAGCGAAAAAGGGATAGACTCATCCGCTGTACACGGCCGCTACCGACATTAGACCTATTACTTACTTACTAATCTTCTATAAAAGTTACCTCACAAATTATGATTGATTTAACATTGCCGTATTTTTTTAAGCTTCGAAAGTTGGCAATCTGAAAGACCAACTAGAAAATCGACCAAATCTTGCCTCGATGCCCACATCAGCTACCGTTGGTGCAACCAAGATAGCACAGCTGGAAAACCAAGTCAAATTTTACAAAACACGAGAGGAAGAGCATAAAGAACATGTGCTTGGTTTGGATAATGAAATTCTTTTGTTGAAGAAAAAATTGCATCATAGTGGACAACAGAAACATAACACTCTGACCGAGCAAGGTGAGTAGCTTTTATTATTCAGGGCTCAGACAGACCTTGGAAACCCAGGAAAACTTTGAAATTTAGAGGTTATTAAAAGACGTTGGGGATATAGTTTTGGTTTCATGTTGCAACTAAGAGGACTAATTTCACCCTTCGGGACAAACATCAAACAAGAAAGAGGTGCAGAATAAAGCGGGTAGGAAATTTGGTTCATATCCTGGATTACAGTGATGTTAGCGTTTTGAAGTGACTGAATAGCTCTGAAGATTGAAGGTTGAGAGAACAGAGTATAACTATTTATAAAGCATACTGGTTGCGTTTTGATCAAAGCCACTAGCCGTTTTGAAATAAGTATGATAATATTTTTTCTCTTTTTCAGGATTACTGAGACAAATGGAAGAAATGAAAATATTACAAAAAGAAGAAACGGAAAGACTTCACAAAAAGTTGAAATGGTACAGCGAAAACCAACAACTTCTTGATCGAGATACGGGTGTTCTAAAAGATAAACGAGACGAAATCAAAGAATTAAGAGAACTCATCGAGCGTTTGGAACACGAGAATCAACGCTTCCGAAAAGATAAGGCTGCAAATCAATCAGAAAAGAATTCGGATTGTACGACCATTCTCGATTTGAAACGACAGGTATGTGAGTTATTGCTTTGTAGATCTAACTTGGAGTTACTGCACATCCAAGTGAAAAGGAATGAATCGCCGTGAAAACACACTTATTTGCCTCTTCGGTTCAAACTTCATTATTAACATTAACTTATTTCGCATTGATGGACAATCTTTTTTTTCAGTCAGTGACCTGTGAATTTTTTATTTTAAGCTTTTACGGTCATGATAATATTTTCATTGTTCGGCAAGAATTTAAACTATATTTCACAGCAGTTTTATTTCGCGATGAGCAAGACATTTTAAAACATAACACAGTCTACCAGCTTGAATAATTTTGCTGATAAAATCTTTCTTTTTAAGGTTAAGGAGATGGAAGATATCATACGTCGAAGACACCCGAACTCAATCCCGGCTCTTATTTATGCTGCGTCAGCTATTCCCGGTGAAAAGAAAGTGTACGAATCTAAAGAAGCCTCAAAAAACGTCAGCACGTATCTCGAAAAGCAAATCAAAACATTGGAAAAAGAGTTGGAAGAACGAGACGAGCAAAGTGGTCGAAAGGTTCGGGCAATCGAGCAACAATACAATGCAATGTCTTTACGTTACGAGGAACACATCAAACAGCTTGAAGAAAACCTTCAAAATGTATCGCTTAACAATCAGTCCGTCAAAACTGTCAACGAACTTGAAGTTGAATTAGCGAGACAAAAGGCAGAATACGAGGAGATAATTGTTAGTTTGAGAGACCGTTTAAAATCTGTAGTAACCAAAACAAAAATGGATGATAGAGGATCTAAATCATCTATAAACTCTAACAAAAAGGAGTTAAGTAAACTGAAAACCAAGCTCATTTCTCGAGAAGCCGAAATCGAGGAGCTGAAGTCCACGCTGATACTTTTGCAAAGGGAACGCGAGGAGCTACTTGCAAGAGAGCCTGGCTTCAATGCTATTTCTGATGAGAAAAATGTGGCGAGAAAAACTCGTTCAAGACTTATTGATCATTCAACTTCTCCTTTGATGGGTGCAGATCGGTTTGAAAGATATCGTGATTTAGAAAAAGAAAACATCAGGCTGCGACAGAAAACAGAGGTAAATATTTTTCTGTTCTAAAAAACATTTAAAATATATTAAACTTCGCGATTTTTCTTTAAAATTGTATGGCAAAAACAAAACCAATCGTCGAGACGCACAATTAAATCCACATGAAGTTTTTAAAATACTCACTCGTGAAAATTGGTTTCTTTCTTATAACCTTTTCAAAAAAGAAGATTTCAAACTTCACTTTTTCAGGAACTCTATTTGGACGTGAAAGAAAAGCAAATACGGCAAGAAGCTAGAGAAGTGCAAATCCTCAACGAAAAACGACAATTTGAGGAGCAGTTTTCAGATCGAATGAATAACGAACATCTGGATCACGAACGACAGATTGAAAAGTTGAAAATGCAATACGCAATAGATCATTCGAACTCGAAAGTAGCTGAATTAAATGGTAAATTGAAGAGTTGTGAATTGATGATTGAACATCTTAATCAACGAGTTGACGACTCGAAAGAAGACCTTGAAAAACTCTCGAAATGCAAGGTAAGTTCTAAATGATATTCTTTGCTTTCTTCGTAATCTTGTATCAATTCAACATGAATTCATCAATAAATAACAAATCCATCCAACAAATGGTTCTCTACCTGTACCTAGCCACTGATCAAATTTTGTTTCATTAGAATGAACTTTTCCGGACTTTCGTTAGCGAGGTTAAGTACTCATCATTCACTGCGTAAGAAAAAGTTCTTTACGTCTTTACATACGGGAAAAGTGACGTCAATTTCACCCAAAATGTTGTAAAAATGTTTCGATCTAAAACATCCAAACATGATTTCTACAAATTTTTTAAGATTTTTTCCTGGATCGTTTTTTATTAATTATTAGTTTCGTATCTTATTCATTTCCAGATAGTGGAAGAAAACCTGCGCAAGGATATCTTACAATTGCAAGAAGAATTGAGTGAAGCACGCAAGCATTTCACTCCCGAGATGCACCATTACAAAATGCTCGAATCCAAGATCTCAAACATGGAGAGTCGACACGTGCACCGTGAAAACGAATTTCAAAATTTGTTGCAGAAAACAAATGCCCGTCATTCAGTTGATGTGACCCACATTGAAGGCAAATGGAGAGAGGTTTTACGAGAGAAAGATTTGGAGATTATGAAATTTCGTGAAGAACTGGATGCCATTCTAGAGGTATTGCGTGAACTGAAAAGACAAGGTATTATCCTTCCTTTATCTTCTTCAGATGCTAAACATCTCATTTTATGATTAGTTTCTTTCGACCGCAAAGCGGAAGTTTTTCGCGGAATTCACCAAAGAATAAAACTTCGTCGGGCTGACAAAATGATTGACCTTGTGATTAACGAATATTTTTAGCTGACGAAAATTATCGAAATATCTGAGATTAAGATTGTCCGTGATTAAGTTTTCATGTGAAAAAGACATCCAATTCCATGGAAGAATTTGTTGGCAATCTATACTCCTTTGAATAGGAGCGAGGAAATACGTAGCCAAGATAAAAGTCTTTTGTTTTTCTCCGACGAAGGTTTCTTTCTTAAGGTGTTTATTAGTTTACCGTTGCAAGATTTATATATTAGGAGATTTTTTTCTGACAGTCTTCGGCAATGAATGATTGAATGGTCAAAAGGGTTCGTTCTGTGAAAACAAAAGTTGTTTGCCCCTTGATAATTTGACCTCCTTGAGGACCTATTTAAAACGATTTCTATAACTTTAATATTCAAGGTTTTCTCTGTTTAACAATGTTTATCATAATGTTTTCACACAAAAAGTTCGCTATCTAAATCGTAGTCGAATTCTTTTTTCACCAGGCTTCTAGTTCGTGTTTGCAAAGCCTCTCGTTTTGTGCAACCTTTATTGATTGGATGTTGATTATTCAAAGGATTTTTTTGTTATAGTTCCATGGTTTTTCACAACGTTGTTTGTTTGTTCATAAAATTGTTTTGTTTTCCGTGTTTGTTCGTTACCATTTATTCATCAGTTCATCACAATCTGACTTTTAATTTTGAATCTGAAATCCTAAGAATTTAACGTTTTAAGTTACGTATTACGGACAAAGACAATTTATAATTATTTCCATCTAAGAAATTCAAATAGTCGCGTAATTCATGCGGGACAATTCCCCAATCTATGTTCTTTATACTTCATTCATATTTCCTCTCATGTGGTTTTTTTCATCGTGTTGATATGACGTTCGTTGTTATTCACCAATAGAATACTTCTTAAGTTCAACTTGATCTGGGGAACCAGCAAAGTACGAAACACAACTGCCTTTTGGCTACTTGACTCGAAATTAAAAAATATATTTAAAAAATAATTCCACCAACTTTCCCTCTTGTGGAGTTAAGGTTGGGTTTTCACCGAATTTCTATTAAACGTGATAAAAGAATTGGTGAATTACTACAGCTTAGTGATAGTTGTCCTTCCCTTTTTTATGAATGAGCTTTCTTTTATTCTCTTGTTGCTGCGAAATTACGACGGGCTTTTTTGATGATGTTATTTGGATGGTACCGACTCCATGGAAGATAGCTATACTTTCTTCTTGTGTATTGCGTATTTCAGTAGTGGCTGCGTCGCTTTCACGTTCACCTTTTTTATTTTCCGAAAACTCGGAGATAATCTACTTACACAATTTCGTTTTTTTCCGTTTTGCAGCCTCCGGAGGCGGTAAATTTATCGAGTTGTAGAATTTCTTCACTTTTTTATTTGGTTTCAAACGTGCAGGATCGGTAGAGCAATGAGCTGAATCCATTTTTATCCTTCCATCGTAAATAATTCTCTTTACTGCCATACAGTAAAGTGTATAATGACACACAAGAATGTTTCTGTTTTTAAAAGGTAAATTTACCGAGCTGTAGAATTTCTTCATTGTTTTGATTTAGTTTCAAACGTGCAGGATCGGTAGAGCAATGAGCTGAATTCATTTTTATCCTTCCATCGTAAATAATTCTCTTTACTGTCATACAGTAAAGTGTAATGACACACAAGAATGTTTCTGTTTTTAAAAGGTAAATTTACTGATCTGTAGAATTTCTTCATTGTTTTGATTTAGTTTCAAACGCGCAGGATCGGTAGAGCATTGAGCTGAATCCATTTTTATTCTTCCATCGTAAATAGTTCGAACCAAATTGGGGATGGGTCTCTTGACGGCTGTTCCTTGGACGACTGGCGTAACTTGTTCTGGCGCTGAATCTGTTGTTGAGTCAGAGGATGTCCCACTGTACTCAGGGCTTGAGTTAGCGACATCGCTGTCAGACATTTGAATGGACTTGTCATCGCATACTGCTGTGACATCGAGGTCGGTTGCGTCGTTATCAGCTTCGTTTCCTGAGTCGTCGGTACAACAGGATTCGTATTCTGAACTGTCGGCATAGTCAAGCGCAAGCCTAAGTAGTTCCGCATTATGTTTGAGCTGCTCCTTCTGGATAACAGGATCGAGTGAAAGTGTTTGATAGCCTGGAAAGTTTAATGATTGTTCTTCGCAAGAATTATCAACCAAATCGAGCATTGCTTGAGCCATGTTAACTGCTCAAAAGACAAAGTTGAAATGAAAGAACAATAGCAAATGAGTTGTATTTATAGGGGAGGGGGAGAGCACAAACACTACACGATCTTCTTTTTTATTACCAGCAGTGTTGTGCAGCGCGGAGCAAGCAGAACAGACCCCATATTTTTATAAATATTAAAACGAGATTGCTCCACAATTTCATATTTTCATAATTATTAAAACGGGATTGCTCCACAATTACAATTTTAAATCCAGAAACCACAAGGGTTTATTACGCGTAAGAAATGTGGATGGTTAATTTTCTCGCTGCGAATTCGGGTAGCAAATTCATTCAACTGGCAAACTTGTATATTAAGCTGCAAGGGAAAACAAGTTACGTGTCCAGAAAACAAGAAACAAATATGACTCTAAAAAGTTTCTCCACAATTGTACTGAAGTCTGGAATAGTTTGCCTAACGATCTTCGTCAAACCCAATCTATCGTAACTTTCAAGTCTAAAGCCAAATTTCATTTCTTTCAATAATCAATAATAGGTTTTCGCGGCTGATTTTAGCCAAAAACGACCTGAAAAAGAGGTTTTTTGGGGTTTTCTCAAAATTGGTTTATTATTTTTTTCAGATTCTTTGCACAAATATAGGTAGCCTTAAACTCTCAAATGTGACGTAGCCCATTCTGAATAAAATCTAGGTTTCAAAATTGGACCTGGAATATTTCCATCATTATCCTGAAGAAGAATTTTTCTTTTCGGTGGTTTTTGTGGCGATGGCGGTCGGGTGGCTTTCTGCGTTGGTGGTTTTTGTGTTGTTCTTGGTCAGGTGGTTTTCGGTGGTGGTCGGGTGGCTTTTATCGTCTTTGATTCCGCCCGTGAAAGTGTTAAATCATCTTATTATACTTTTAGACCATTATCTTACACTCAATTTATTTGCTTTAATAAAAAGTTTTCGGCAACAATCTTTCTTCGTATAAGAAAATGAAACAAACAAAATAATTTACTCGAACGCAAATTGTAGCCATGTACAATGGTGGCAGTTGTAGCGATAGCAGCTGATGCAGTTGTAGTGATAGCTGTAGCAGCGGCAACAATAGTTGATAAAAAAACCCATAACATGAAAACACCACCTTTAATACACATGATCATTAAAGAGAATGATATAAGCCTACACTCGTCAAATGTCCAGTATAAAAATGCGTGGCTTGTTTGGAAATGATGATGGATCAACTTTTTAACGTATAATTCACCACTTACTTCTTTTTTTACTTTTTGATACAACATGAGGTCGAGACGGCCCTATAAATACTTACTTCTTTTTGGACTACCTGGATGTCCTATAAATCAACCTCTGTCCGTTCTTCCGTTAGTTATGAGCTTTTCTAATTTTTTGCACAAAGATGGTCATCTGGATGTACCCTAACATATTATGATTGAACCCGATTTTTTGGGAAAGATATTTCGCGGCTGATTTTAGCCAAAATCGGCCTGAAAAAGAGGTTTTTGGGGGTTTTCTCAAAATTGGTTTATTATTTTTTTCAGGTTCTTTGTACAAATATAGGTAGCCTTAAACCCTCGAATGTGACGTAGCCCAATTTTTGAGAAAAAACTTTTTGCGGCCGATTTTGGCCAAAAAAACGATCTGAAAAAGAGGTTTTTGGGGGTTTTCTCAAAATTGTTTCATTATCTTTTTCTGATTTTTGCACAAAGATGGATACCTATGATATGATTTTTTTAAAGATACGCACATTCATCAGACAGACAAAGGTTCTCTTTCCCTGGTATAATGGGTGTAATAATTCGCCTATTAATTAAGCTGTGCTCATTCATTTATTTGTTCATTCGTTCGTTCATTCTAATGGCGTTAAGGGTTAATTTCATTTTATAACCAGGTAGGTCTATAAAAGTATCACTTGTTTAGTTTAGTGTATTTTAAAATATTTCATCTTGATTGATATCGCATCGGTAGAGATTTTCATTGGTAAAAGTTTTTGGTGATTCTTTATCTGTTTAACTAGATATGTTCAAAGGATGTGAATGTGAATGGATACATATTTTAGGCGTGCAAATTTTTGCAAGCAGAAACGTTGACGATTTTCGCGAATTTTAGCCTTTTCGCGAAAGTATTTTCTCGTGAATTATATCCACCTAGTCCTCAAAATGTTCACAATTGAAACTGAAACTTTAAACAAGTATATATATTTGTCACTTCTGAGTCATTTTTCAACTGAAACGTTTTTACTAATAATTTGTGAAATTTTATGTTCGCGAAAAATATTTTTCCTCAAATGCGCGAAATTTTATGTTGAAAACTTCGCTAGTTTTCAGTCTCGTGAAAGTTTCTGCTAGTGAACTAGTTCTTTTATTGTAACTAATGGATCTGCCAGATGTTTTCATAAATAAATACAATTTTCTCAAGGATCGTATGGTGCGCTAGGTGATGTACTAGATATTTTTGACAATTTTTTTAGATAAATTATTTTTTTTGAATCTTGAATGATATGTGCTGAAAATAAATGAGTAGATTTTAATTTTTTTAATTGTGTATTGAACTTGTTTTGTTGACAAAAGAAAATACTCGTTTCTATGATATCATTTTCTGACATTAATGCATTTATAGTAGAAGAACACCCCTAAATGGAAGTGTGTTGCTTTTTTTTTCATTTTATTACCGATGCTATTGTTTGGGTTTAACCGAAGCATTCTTATGCGTTTAGATGAAAATCCTACCAAATGATTAAGAGATTAAACTAAAAACTCTTTCCGGCTCTCTTCTCCCCTTTTTTGGCCACTTTTGGGGCTTGTTTTCCTCTTTTTGCTGGTGCATCAGACATGATGAATTTTTCGTAGAACTACTGCTTGAAAATGCGAATCAGTGTTTTCTGAGTTCCGTCAAAAAAACAACATTTCAGTTAAAAAGTTTATCTTTTTTTTCGATTTGACTCTTTAATCATCAATCTCATTAGTCTTTGGTCAAAATTTTATTTCAATAACGTCATGGAAATGGTTTTCGTTAATTTTTGAAGTTATGAGCATTCTGCCTGTACAGACTTTTCATCTCTGCATAGCCACGCTTCGATTAAATCCAAACAAATTTGTGAATAAATATTATGTTCCTTGTAAAACCTTGATGTTAGATAAAAATTATGTTTCTTTCATTTGAAAATAAGATCTAGTAAAACAAAGGCAAAAGTTCCTATTCATCATTGTTTCATGCGAGGCACGAATATGGACGGAATTGCGATGAAATGTTTCGATATCCCATTTTCAAAAATCGGCAAATACTTCTAAGTAAGAAAATTTGTTTGGTACATCCAGATCACAAAATGGCTTTCCAGCGAACGATCTTGGATACTTGGACTGGTCAAAATATACATTGCGGCCTTTTAAGACAAAAGGTTTGGGATATATGCCTGGGATGTAACGTGAAGTTTGAGCCATGGTCCGGATGTATAATTTTGGATATCTAAAGGGGTCGAATCGATGCGTGTGAATTATGAGAAAGTCTCATGTCCTTCATCCCCTGTATATTTACTTTTCTGGAACAACTTATTTTAACCTCCATTCTAACGATATATGTAAGGGATATTTGCCCAGCCCCCATAAACACCCCTGTCTCTGTGTCCTATAGGTACCAAAAGGTCAGTGGGGTGGCTCTTTGTTTACCATTTAGGTGAGAGAGATTATACGATTTTCTACTGGGGATAACCCTTTCTCCACTTGGATGAAGAAACGAGCTTTTTTTTCAGTGGGCAACAGACAAAGGGGTTTCCATAACTATTGAATGAATAATTAATTCATATTAATTTTCGCGAGCGAAAAAAGTCGCGATATAATAATTTGGCGAATGACCAAGTTTCGATTTTCAGACCATTATTTAGTTTTTAACCAGTAGAAAAATAGTAAATAAAAGTAAAAGTAAAATAAACAAGAGCCGCAAAGATGCGGATAAATATTTCCTCAGCAATTAACTTCCTAAATGGTCTGAAGAAATAGTGAAAATACCAACAAGCAATGAAAGAAATTGGAAACTTCTTAAAGTACTTACAGTATAAATTTGGATATAATTGTGTTTTAGCAGGAGTATATATAATTGAAAAATAAAGTCAAGCGAAGCTTAGAAGCATAGTCAACTATTATCTAGATAGGGCCACATTATAATGTGTATAAATATTCCCTGAAAAACATTGATTACGCTTAATTGCTTCCTTGCTTTCATTTGGAAACATAGGAACAACTTTGTAAAAAGAATTTAATGAAAAGAGAACATTTATAGGACTAAAGTTCCTACTCTTTCATAAAAAAAATTCTATTTTCAAACCAATCAAAATAGTTTTTTTAAATAACCATTATTACCTACAATATGATGTCAATTTC